>QLTV01000799.1:209223-241946 GCA_003457575.1 Thermophis baileyi
ATAGCAGTCTTCCAATATCTCAGGGGCTGCCACAAAGAAGAGGGATTCAAGCTATTCTCCAAAGCACCTGAGGGTAGGACAAGAAGCAATGGGAGAAACTAATCAAGGAGAGAAGCAACCTAGAACTTAGGGAGAAATTTCCTGATAGAACAATTAATCAGTGGAACAACTTGCCTCCAGAAGTTGTAAATGCTCCAACACTGGAGTCCCAAAGGTGCTTTTTCAAGAGGCAACTGGACTTTCTTGTCTTTTCTTTTGAAGACCTTTCGCTTCTCATCCAAGAAGCTTCTTCAGCTCTGACAGGATAGTGGGGAATGGAAGAATTTATATTCTTGCAGACAGCTGGTATTCTGCATCTTTTAGTGGGTCCTTGAAGCACTTGGAGATTTATCTGTATCCTCAGGGCGTGACCAGTTTTTACCAGTCCCAGACTGAATAATAATAATAATAATAATAATAATAATAATAATAGTAATAGTAATAATAATAATAATAAATAGCATTTATCTTGCTAATATTGCTAAATAAATATTAGCTTTTATTTAACTAATATTGCTAAATAAAATTAAAATTGAAGCTGGGACTAGTTCTGATTCTGAAATATTCCATGAATCTCAAACTTTAATCATAGTTTAAGAATGGTATAGATCCATGTCATTTAAAATTAAAGGAACTTCATCAAGAGCTTGACATAATGACTTTTAATTAAACCCACTAGGTAATTTTGAAAGCCTTGAAAAAATATAGGAAGAAGTTTTGAAATTAAAATTGAATAAATAAATTTGAACCTCTTTGTGGTATAAAATTCCTGTCTCTGCTCCTTTAGTTTTCTTTTGTAGTTTCAAAGACTATTATGTTTGATTATATAAACCTAAACCTACATATTTCTAACATTATGGCTAAGACTGGACTACTTCAATTGCCCCTGTCCTATTGCCTTCCAGGCCAATCTCTCCCTCCCTCTCTCTCTCCCTCCCTCCCTCTCTCTTGCTCTCGCTCGCTCGCTCTTTCCTGCTGTTAAATAGTAGTTTGTTAGAAGCAGAAATATGTTGTTTTGCAATTGGGGCTCAGGCTTTTCTTTCTGCTTAGGAAGTTAGGCAAATTACTTCCTCCTAGCCTCACCAATTTGCCTTCTAGAAAATGAATCTCAGAACCATATTCTAGTCAATAAGTCCTATATGTGTTCTTAGTTAACTCGAAAGAATGTGGACTACATCTTTTTCGGCACTAATTCCAAAAGCTTCAGGCTCTTGCTGAATTCTTTCATTAAAATGGCCCACTCCTTCAGCATAATGCTACTTTTGGCCATTAAAAAGGAGGATGAGAATATTTTTATTATCTCTTTTTATCTGGTTGAAGGTCAGTGATAGCTACATACATACATACATACATACATACATACATACATACATTCATACATACATACCGTGTTTCCCCGAAAATAAGACCCTGTCTTATATTTTTTTGAACCCTGAAATAAGAGCTTGGCCTTATTGCCATGCACTCAAAAGCCCGATTGGGCTTATTATCAGGGGATGTCTTATTTTGGGGAAACAGGGTACATACATACATACATACATACATACATACGGAGGCAGAGGTAGCACATAGATTTCCCCATGGTAATATTTTACTTGTTAGAGAGTTTTGAAATGAAAATAGTAATGTACTTCATGTTTGCTTCAATAAGTTTATTAATAGAGGATGGTGGAGAATAGATGCCTTCCCAGGGCTCAGCTGTCCACTTGACTCTTGCCTGGAGCTCCCCTGTTTAAGGGACTTTCAAATACTAGACTTAGCACTCTGAAGAGGGCATTGTGCATTCCCTTCTCAGCACTGAACTAAATAAATCACAACTAAAGAATTCGGCACTTTACTAAAGAAATGGGCTGTGTTACCAGCCTTTTCCTCCACCCTTCTCTCAGGGTCATCTTGAACTTGCAAAATTGATGCTGTTAGTGCTCCTCTCATGATTGTTCACTAGCATTTTTCTCTAATGGGAAAACTCATTCAGTACATATACATTAGGCAAAATGAATTTGATTGGGCCTTGTACTCTATTCCTTCAGAAAAGTTTATTATATGATAGCAATTCTTCATTTAAGTAGAGCTTTGGCAACAACAAGGCTTGATCAAAAGGAACCTTTGCTGAAATTTAGCTATTCATTATTGTGACTTTGGTCTCTGGGGGGATTTCACTCATTTTCAGAAATTAATTTTCAGCAGACTTCTACCTGAAGCTACATCACTCAGATTAGTAAGAACGGCACATTCTGTGCAGGACTCTTTATGTGAGGACATAAACATACTATTTCTTACACCACTGAGATATACGTAGATTGAAGCCCCACATATTATCAATCAGGAAAACAAATCTATGCACATAATTCAATATATTTCATCACAGGGATTCAAAAAACAAAGGTGCAGATCCATCACATTTTGTTCACAGTTCTGGTGGTAAGGAAAAAAGAAAAAAAGCAGCTTTCTCATTTGCTTGCTTATTTGTTTATTACATTTACTTATATCTGGTTGCTTGCTTTCCTATATTGAATTTATAATAATTTGTTTAATTTATGTGCTGTCCAACTCACAGTGATTATACTCTTTCTCCCAATAGGTCATCAAACAATTATTAAAGATAACAAATAATTTCAATTCTTAGGACTTTAGCCAGCATTTTAAAAATTCATCAAAGATGAAATAGCCTTGAAGTGTTTTCTTTACTTAAAAAAATAATAGTAATAACTTTACATTTCACTACTATAGTAGTCATATTTTTCAACAGCAAGTTTATGTTTATTCATATTGTTTCCATATCTTTAATATATGTCATTCATACTGTTTGAATGCTCAAACTCATAAAAATTATGATAAATAATTTTTTCAAGGATATGCTTTTCTAGGGAACTCTTCCCTTAATGTTTGTCATTTTATATGTAACAGTGATTGACTGCACATCAGTTCTTTTTGCCAAATATGTTTCACTCTCCAGGAAAGAGAGTGTGTGTGTGAAATTAACACTTTGAGGAGCAATTTTGGGCATTTTGAGAAAACGTCAAAGAGAAGCAGAGGAATTGAAGAAGTTGCATCTAGGGAGCATCAGATTTAGGAAAGACTAGTCCAGAAAGCTGTTTTTGAGAAACAGGATTAGCTATCTCCATGCAAAAGCATTGGCTCTTTGAAACTTGTTCACTTAGTAGAGTTTTTTCATATCTTATGCTCCCACATCAACCCTAGTAGTAAAACAGGAGGTCCTCATTTTAGGTAGTTATATATGCCAAACTGATATAACAGAACAGCCATCATAACCACAACAGTGTGGAATTATTATTATTCTAACAATGTCTCCTTACCAAGATACAGATTTGTCTATCAGTAAATTCTGGAGGCTTAATGATACTCTGTTTCAGTTTTCAAAGCCTTAATTACTTCATGGTAGGAATCAATAATTAGTTCCACTTCTGGGAAGTGCAGACATTTTTAATGGAATAAAATAAAAAAGAGCAGGCCTTGTGTGGGACATAACTATAACCAGATGTAAATCACAAAACTGATTTTTTCCAAAATGAACATTCAATCAGGTAAGTGAGGATTTCTGATAAAACTAAAGCAATCCTCTCCAGATTAAAAATGCCTACATATAGGCCTGTTCTCCAGGATTTAAATTCTAGAGTTTTTCCCCCTACCTTCCCACTCAACAGATACGAGTTATTGCCATGATGTCCTGGAAGGTATATTATTTAAGTTCACATAATAGATTTCTCTAACCTCTGACCACAATTATTTTTCCTTTAAGAATGATGGCCTGAAACAACTGGTAACAGAATGACCAGATGAGATATAATTCTTATTTCTAAATGCTTGATATGAGTGTTGCTGAACTGATTGAACAGGGGTACCATAGGATTAAGAAACTGAATGTTTTTGTGGAGAGGAAATTTACTGTGAAGTCAAACGCAGACAGAATTCACTTTTTTTCTTGTACTTATTTATTAAAGTTCTACACCACCCATCTCACCTAAATGACTCTGCTGCTTTGCAACACTTCTCAATGAAAGAACATTGGATAAGGTTTTTAAAGAACGTTGCCTTATTTAAATTTCTTCCCTAATGAGCGGTAGTCACAAAACAAAACAGAGATCCTTTGCTTTATCAATAATGGACGCAATAAGAAGGGTATGTTAAGACAGGATTCCCCAATCTTTCTGAAGGTAGGCTGTGGAAAAATGGCTACAATAGGATGAGAAAACTTATGTTCTTACAAAAATTGAAACTATAATATGTATGTTCTGTTATAACATTCCCATAGATTAGAAGGCAAACTGAGTAAAAACTGCTTCTGGTCATCGCCACAAAATATTATTTTTGCCTTTTCCCTCTGCCTCCCCCCCAGGCATGTACACACATTTCCAAACCATTCCTCAGGTTGTGTTCACTAACTGATTTTATGCAAATACTAATGTGAATTACGTAAGTTCCCACAGGTATATTTGGAGATGGACACTGGAGGTGGACACCATAGCCTGCAAGGCTTTATAACTCACTACCTTTTTTTTCTATAAAAGTTAGGGCACGGAACCTTCTGGATACTAAATGTGTCTGTCAGGTGCACTAGGGTATTAGATTACCCACAGATACCTTGTATTAGGATCTTCAGGATTAAGACATAGTTTGGGAATGGTAATGAAACTGTCAGGGTTCCAAGTAATAGATCCATTGCAAGCAAAAACTCCGAGGCATGTGAATTCCTCAAAGAATAGCTTTATTGGAAATATCAAATTGGCACATATCTGGTGAAAACCAATTCTGAGGGGCCCCTTGGTTTTCATCTAATTAAAAGTTTTCCCCTCAACCCCAAATAATCAGTCACATGGCCCAATCAAGGCAGCGTCCGCTGGTCTGGTGACATCATTCCTCCTTCCTCCGGTCAGGTGTGAGAACGTCCTTGGTTCCCAGGAGAAAGTATTTTATTTTGACTATGTAACCCCAACTATCTCTAATTCCCCCCTCCAGGGGTGGGTTCCTCCCGGTTCGGACCGGTTCTCCTGAACCAGTAGCAGCCCACTGATGATGTCACGATGACGTCACCGAACCGGATCGGAGCCGTGGGAGCCGCCATCTTTTTTTTGAATTTTTTTTTGATTTTTTTTTTGAATTTTTTTAATTATTTTTCCCCTTCTGAGCATGCGCAGAAGCTGACTTCCGGCACTGTGCATGTGGTCGCCATCTTTTTTTTGGCTTTTTTTTTTTTTGGGGGGGTTTTGGGGGGGTTTTTTTCCTACTGCGCATTCGCGCGTGCACAAGGCGCGCGCGCGCCCACGAGGCATGTGCACGAGGCGTGGGAGGGAGCGAACCGGCAGCAAGGTAAGTAGGAACCCACCCCTGCCCCCCTCCCTATCCGTCACTCCAGTGTGGTAACACTGACGCTCCAGGATGGCTTCTGTTTTCTACATACTCTTGATCAGGAATGTTGTATCTCCTATTAATCTCAGAACTATTGTTAAATTTTATATATGCCTTTTCAGAAGCAGGTCTCAATTTAATAGGCTTTATTCTTGTATTCTTATAGGATAGCAGCTCTGGACCCACTTCTCCTCCAAGTCAATTACAGGAGATATTTAATTCTTACTCTCCAAAGTTCAGTTGTTACAAGACAAATTGATGTTCAAGGCAAGCAGACTTGCAATGCCTATTTTTTTTTCTTTTTGAAAAACCTAGTAACAAAACATTTATCATTGTCACCCATTTCAGTTGCTGCAGTCATGTGGCTTTGAAGGCTGAAAGCAATGGCCTATAGTCATTACAATATATTAAATGAAGTGGCTCCCAGTGGATTGAGCTTTGTATTTCAAGGTTAGAAAATAATACATGAAATGGTAAAAAAGTACGCAAGCCACATCTTCTATCTTCTCTCAGACAATGATTTTAAATTTAAAGTAGCTATGCCAATGTATTCAGACCAAAACTATTAGAATGCATAAAATTATATCATAGATAGAAGATAGATAGATAGATAGATAGATAGATAGATAGATGCATAGATAATTACATACAATGTCCATATATATTCTAATTTCCCATATGATTATATAGAATTGTGTTAGAGCAAAGGCAAGCCATTTAGAATATTCCAATCTATTACTTATATGCAATATCAGATAAGTATTACATTTTGAAATGCTACCTCTCTTATTTATGTCAAATTCATACGGACCATTCTGAAAATGTGCTGTTAGGACTGCCAGAGGAGTTCATCCAATTAGAGTGTTCAATTTTTCTCAGAGACAATCTGTCCCGTTTTTCTCTATAGTTGTCTCTTAAAATAGTAGCATAAAAGGATATCATAGAAAGAAAAGCATTTCTGTTTGAAATTCTTTTCCATCTAAATAGATATTTTCCAGAGAGCAGGAAATGCATGTTGCGCTCTTATTATTAGACACTGGGGAAATGCCCACATGAAATGCATTAAAAATTAGTATTACTTTTCCTACACATCATCATTTTTCACATTAAAGTTTGACAAAATGATAAATATATTTAGGCCAGGGGTGAAATCCTCCCGGTTCGGCCCGGTTCGGGTGAGTATGTAGCGGTTGCGGCAGCTGGTTCGGAGAACCGGTAGTGATGGCAGCGCGAGGCTCTGCCCACCCGCCTCGACATAATCACTTCCTGGTTTTTTAAAAAAACTTTTTAAAGCCTTTTTTCCCTGCCGGTTCCCCTGAAAGAAAGAAAGAGAGAAGGGGGGAAGGGAGGAAGGGAAGGGGGGAAGGGAGGAAGGGAAGGGAAGGGAGAAAGAAAGAGAAAGAAAGGCAGGACTCACTTTCCAGCTCGCTTGGCAAAGAAGAAAAACAAATGCTGTCGCTTTAAATCAGGAGTCTCCAAACTTAGCCGCATGGCTGGCTGAGGAATTCTGGGAGTTGAAGTCCAGAAGTGTTAACGTTAAAAATTTTGGAGACACCTGTTTTAGACTCCTGCTTTAAATTGAAAAGCCTTCGGAAGCTGCTCGGAAGGAGGTTTTTAATTGCAGAAGCGAAGTGACATTCAGCAGTGGATAAAAGGAAGGATTCTTATATGGTTCTATGTTTTTGAAGTTTGGGGGTTTGTGCAATATGGGCTTTGTGTTTCTAAAAGGGTTTGAGTGATTCCCATTGTGGCTAAATGACTTTCGTCCTGTGTCGGGTCTTGAGTGTGGGGCTGCTTATTCTGATTCTACTACTGTGTTTTGTTAGCTGCCAAATCTTGCCATGGGGAAATTTTGAAATATACTGTCCTTCAGGCAGGTTCTTTGTTAGCAGCTTGATTTTTCCTTGTTTTTCTGTGAGCCTTTTATTATGAGTAATATTTTATTTGGGAAGGGGGTTTCTCCCCACAGAAGAAAGAGAGAAAGAGAGAAAGAGAGAAAGAGAGAAAGAGAGAAAGAAAGAAAGAAAGAAAGAAAGAAAGAAAGAAAGAAAGAAAGAAAGAGGGAGGGAGGGAGGGAGGGAGGACCACAAACCTGGCTGGCACTAGACACAGCTTCAGAGGATGCTTTGAAACAGCACAGCAAAGGCTGGAAGGGACCTCAGAGGTCATCTAGTCCAACCCCCTGCTCCCTGGCAAAATGGACTGCTAAAATGGCCGCACCCACCCATTCACATGACAACCTGGCCACACCCACCCAGTGACATGACCACATGGCCACGCCACCTGAAGCCACACCCACCTGACCTCCAAGCCACGCCCACAAAATAAGCCACACCCACAGAACCGGTAGGTATGAATTTCACATTTCACCCCTGATTTAGGCCTTATTTAAGTCTTTTGTACTTGGAACTTTTAAGTATGAAAGAATCCGCAAATTTGTTGAGGAACTGTACATTGTATTGAGTTTTTACTTTTATTTTGTGCAAATGGAATATTCTCTCTCTCTCTCTCTCTCTCTCTCTCTCTCTCTCTCTCTCTCTCTCTCTCCCTCCCTCCCTCCCTCCCTCCATCCCTCTCTCTCTCTTTTCTATCTATCTATCTATCTATCTATCTATCTATCTATCTATCTATCTATCTATCTATCTATCATCTATCTATCTTCTCTCTCTATCTTCTATCTTCTTCTTTTTCTTCTTCTTCTTCTTCTCCTCCTCCTTCTCCTTCTCCTTCTCCTTCTGTCTCTCTCTCTCTCTGTCTCATCTATCTACTATCTATGGAAATATTCTACTATCTAAAATTATGCTGCCAAATGGATTGGCTACAAATATATTTTTGTATGATTTAGACTCAAGCTAAGTCCCTTTGGAAGAAAAAGATATCAATTTATTCAGTTTGCATTTGGATACAAATTCACCTGTTTTGTTTTATTTTTTCAGATATTACCAAAACTCAAATCAGAATATCATAACTCTCCAAAGGTTACAATGCTGCTTGCTATTTTTTAAAAACAAACAATACTCATAGATGTATTAGAGCAAAATCTGCTAAAAATGCGTATGTAGGAAAATAATAGAGAAAAATATATTACATTAGAGAAAGATATTTGAAAATGGGAAAACTGCCAACAAAAATGCATTTACTGAAGAAATCTGCTCCCAACCCATACTAGTTTTTAATAATGTCCTTAAAAGAAGAAAATCTCCCATTTGAATTGAACCTGCCTTCAAATGAGCAAAAGCAAGCAAAGAAAAAAAATCTTGATTGATTGGCAAAAATGAAGTAAGGATAAATAAAACTGACTGATTCTCCAGTTCTTATTCTCTTGCCTTATCAGGACTTTGAAGCATTCATACAGTGCTTGAAAAAGCTCTGCCCATTTTTTTCTTCACTTACAAGCTCATCAGCCAAAAACTGACATTTCTGATATTCACAAAGTTGATGGACACAAAATGAACTGAATGTTGTATTTTCTTAGGGATACATGTAGAGTGAGATTCTACACAGACACAGACAGACAGACAGACAGACAGACCAGACAGACAGACGACAGATAGATAGATAGATACACACACACACACACACACACACACACACACACACACACACACACACACACACAGTACACACACATACATACATACAGGTAGTCCTCGACTTATGTCCACTACTGAGCCCAAAATTTCTGTTGTTAAGTGAGACATTTGTTAAGTGAGTTTTGCCCCATTTTACGACCTTTCTTGCCACAGTTGGTAAGTGAATCACTGCAGTTGATAAGTTAATAACCCGTCTGTTAAGTGAATCTGGCTTCGCCACTGACTTTGCTTGTCAAAAGGTTGCAAAAGGTGATCACACAACCTTGGGACATAGCAATGGTCGTAAGTATGAACCAGTTGCCAAGCATCTGAATTTTGATCACATCATCTTGGGGATGCTACAAGGGTCATAAGTGTAAAATATGGTCATAAGTCACTTTTTTGAGTGCTGTTGTAACTTTGAATGGTCACTAAATGTACTATTGTAAATCGTACCTGTACATACATACATACACACACACACACACACACACACAAAATACAGCCTTCTTTAGACTTTCAACAAATGTAAGAAAAAAGATGGAATGTTGTTATCTTGTACTGTGCTAAAAAGAGTCGGAAGTCAATAGCAATAGCAATAGCACTTAGACTTATATACCGCTTCACAGTGCTTTACAGCCCTCTCTAAGCGGTTTACAGAGTCAGCATATTGCCCCCAACAATCTGGGTCCTCATTTTTACCGACCTCGGAAGGATGGAAGGCTGAGTCAACCTTGAGCCTGGTGAGATTCGATCTGCCAAACTGCTGGCAGCTGGTGATCAGCAGAAATAGCCTGCAGTACTGCACTCTAACCACTGCGCCACCACGGCTCTGACCACTGCGTCAACACTTCCCCCCCCCTTATGCCTCATATTTTCTTCCCCCCTCTCTTTTTCCTTCCCTTAATTTTCTATTTTTATTTTTCTTTGTATTTTATATATTGATAAAACAATAAAAGTCATAATGAATTCCAACAAATGTAAGAAAATATTATTTAGGGGCAAGGGATAGACCAGGAAACTGTAGCGAATTACTTTTTATTCTATCTTAATATGTTATATTACACTTTCAGCCATTCCAGCTTATACTTGCATGATGAGAAGTGACTCTCTGAACAGATTTCCTGGATCTTGAACCAGGATGTTCAAGTAATATAGTTTAAGCACTACATAAAAATTAAAATTTCATCAACTTCAACTTCTCCTAGAATAATTGTCATATTTCAGCCTGAATTGTGTACATTACGTTCTTAAAATGGAGTTTATTATTTCCCAGGATAGTTTCCTTAGTCCACCCCTATTATGTGCTGTTTTAAAAACTGAACAGTCTGTACATTAGAAGCAATTTTAAGGCCAATATAATACACTAAGAATAAGCTAATAATTCTGTAGGAAAAACGATACAAACCCTGCAAATGTCATAGGAGGTAAATTTAGTTTTCTTGGCATGTTGTTTGGCATCTGATTTCCATTTTAACATGAATGTGCCTCAAGATATAAATACAAACAGATTGCTACTGTTTTGCTTGAGCACTACTGCAATACGATTTGAAGTAGCCTGAAATATTTCTTCCAATTCTGAATAAGCTCTACATATATTTTGGGCTCTTTAGAGAAGTCAGTAATTAAGCTGGATGCATGTCTGAAATACTAACCCTTTAATACGAGGGGGGGGGACGACAAAAAAAGGGGGGAGGATGCATACTTTTCTTTATCTAAAAATACAATTATAGTTTTTGTTCCTTTGAATTATGGAAAGGTCAAAATCCATGTTTATTATATTACCTACCAAATTATTTCGAGAGTTTCTTCCTGTGCTTTTATTCATGAATGGAGAATCATGTCTGATATATATGGATTTGCATTCTCTGTGTTAGAGAGATGGAAACACGGAGAAAGGGAAGCTGTTGTTCTTGCTTCCATAATTTTCTACCATGTCCTTAATGTGGTAATAAAGAATTAAGCTTGAGTAGCTGGGCTTCCTGCCTGAAGCAAATGAAGGACAGACTCTCTATGAGCGGCACTGTTAGGATGGTTGCCTTAAAGTAGAGGCTTGAAGCCTCGATGTGTGTGTGTGTGTGTGTGTGTGTATGTATGTGTGTGTGTGTGTGTGTATGTGTATATATATATATATATATATACACACACACACACAGACACACACACAGATATATGAGCATATATATATGTGAGTTTATATATAAAGTGTCTTTTTTACATAAATAAAAGGAGACTAGTATAGATCTATTTCAAGCTATTTGGCTCTCATCAGCTAGCCACACCCTTATGGGATTAGATATTATATATATATATTATAATTATATATATATATTTATCAGTAACAAATTTATATATAGTATAACTGGTTTGTCGTGAATGCGACTGTCTGAGGGCCCCTGGAGTGGAGCTGAAAGGCAAAAGGAAGCAGTATGCTCCCTCCCATATTTGGGTATACCAGGTGATCTTGAGAAAAAAAATATAATTCCACCCCTGGTTCAGCTGATAAGGGAGGAGAGCCTGTGGTTTAGAGGTTAAAGCAACTGCCTGATAGGCAAGCAGCCCAGGTTCGATCCCAGTAAGGGTATGGCTTGGGTTTTTTTTAACAATGGCAGTATTTATCTTGTCAAGATTATCTGCTCTTCAGTTACAATAATTAATTTTCTTATATGAATGAATGAAGGCCATTCACCCTGAAAAAGGAAACCTACAGTCTCAGTTCTCAGAGCTCCAAGAAATGGCTTCTACTTTGACGCACTTAAGCAGAACACACTCACATTTACTTGTAGCTGTTCTTTTCTTGTCCAGTTGGGCCATCTTACATAGAATATCTTTTGATGACTCTCCTCTTATAGTTAAAAGTGCTAGGCAGCAGCAACAGTAATATGATTTTCTACTGATTGTTGGACTCCCCAGTTATGTAATAAAATGTCTTAGAATGGTTTAGACATTATGGGGCATTAAAATAATTGTTCTTACATTGCAATGTTGAAAATGAAATGTCCACATTAGGTGACTATAGTGGATGTTGCAGCTGCCCTTTTAGATCAGGTGCTAAAAAATACCAATGCATGCTTGGCCTACATTAAAAGGATTGTGTTGAAATCATAGGAGATAATATTTCCATTGTACTCTGCATTGGTTAGACTACAGTCAGACAACTACATCAGAGGTGGGATTCAGCAGGTTCTGACCAGTTCTGGAGAACCGGTAGCGGAAATTTGGAGTACGGAGAACCGGTAAATACCACCTCTGACTGGCCCCGCCCCGATCTATTCTCTGCCTCCTGCGTCCCAGCTGATCTGGAGGAAATGGGGATTTTGCAGTAACCTTACCCTGGAGTGGGGAGGGAATGGAGATTTTGCAGTATCCTTCCCCTGGAGTGGGGTGGGAATGGAGATTTTACAGTATCCTTCCCCTGCCACACCCACCAAGCCATGCCCACCAAGCCACACCACGTCCACCAAGCCATGCCCACAGAACCGGCAGTAAAAAAAATTTGAATCCCACCACTGAACTACATCCTATCCTGGACAAAGTGTTTTAAGAGACCTGAATTAGTTGGAGTTCAGAAGAGAGACCAGGATGTTAAAGGGTCTAGAAACTAAGTCCAAAATGGTTAAAGAAACTGGACATGCTTAATCTGCAAAAAAAATATTATTTAAAGTGGAATATCTAAAAGACTACCTCTAAGAGTTCTCTTTTGAAACTGCAACTAAAGCAATGCAAAGATGATCAAAATTTCAGGAAATGTGATTCAGTCTGAGAATTAGGAGATTCTCCCCACAGATAGAAACAGTCTGTCTAGAACAGTTGGGTACTCACTCTTACTTCAGGTTTTCAAATGGAAACTGTCAGAAAAGGTTTAATGGATTCCTGTGCAGAGCAGGAGGTTGGATTATAGAATCTATAATGTCTTTTCCAGTTCATCCATTCTGTTATTCTATGATTCTGATGTTCTGGCTTGGATCTATAAAGCAAAGAGCTAAACTGATCAGAGTGGCTAAATATTACCTGTTAAATCAGATTGGCATGCCTCTGAAAAACTAATAATTGAGGGTTCATGGTAAAAAAAGTGATTTGTATTCTCATCTCTCAGATTTCTCACAGGGTAGCAGACTAAAAAAGCATTTCACAATCCAACAGAGCTCAGATTTTATCTGTTTACAGTGATGCTACACAGGCAGATATGCTGCTCTGAAGTGGCAGAGGTTAAAAAAAAATAGAAAATCAAATGTGTCCTTATGCTGCCTTCTTTTCAGAAACTTCTTTAAAATATTAGGTGTAAACCAGCTCTTATTCCACTTGGAGATTCAAAATTCAAAATAGGCATGATTTGCTATGAATTTTTCACTAAATATACAGTGACAATGCAATTTGATGTAAACTGATTTGGGGGAAAACATTTATAGCCTGCAATAATGAAATTACAATTTTGGAAGTCATTGATTAAAATAGCAGGATGATACAGGACATTAGCCCCACCAGGTTTTAGTTACATACCTCCAACGGCTTTATTGCATTTTTTAAAGATATTCCTTTTAGGATAGAATGATAGGGTTGAGGAAATGGCAGTACAAGAAGCCTCCAAATTATTTGAAATCTAGAAAAGAGTCTGTAAGGAAATTAACTAAACCAATGGTATACTATACTACAGTGATGGCTAACCTTTTTTTCCTCGGGTACCAAAAAAGCGTGCATGCGCGCGACAGCATGTGTGTGCGTGCCGCCCCCTAATGCAATGCTGCCCCGCAGCTCCCCCCCATGCATGCACGGGAGACCCCCATGCTCCCCCCGCCCCTCGCGCATGCACAGGTGACCCCCCCGCAGCCCATTTTGGTGCTAGCAGGCCTCCCTGAAGCCTCCTGGGACCAAAAACGGGCAGGGGGGCACTGCAACCCCCCCATGGCCCATTTTTAGTCCCAGGAGGCTTCAGGGAGGCCTGCTAGCACCAAAATGGGCTGCGGGGGATCCCCGATCTCCCCAATTTCTTTCCCCAGCACGCGCTAGTTTCCTCCTGGATTCCTCCCTCCCGTGCCTTCTCCGATCTATCCCAATTTCTTTCCCCAGCGCGTGCTAGTTTCCTCCTGGATTCCTTCCTCCCATGCCTTCTCCAATCTATCCCAATTTCTTTCCCCAGCGCAGCACGTGGAAATGCCCCGTCCCGCGCATGCGCAGCAGAGACCCGAAGACCAGCTGGCCGGCGGGAGGCACGCACATGCACAGTGGAGCTGGGCTGGGGCGATGGCTGGCGTGCCTGCAGAGAGGGCTCTGCGTGCCATAGGTTTGCCATTACGTCTATACTACAGCCGACAATGCTGCTACCCTTCAAAAAGACCTAGACTTTGTGTCAGAATGGTTAAACAATTGGCAACTTCAAATCTCAACCAACAAATGCTCTGTCTTACACATTGGCAAAAAGAATCAGAACACAAAATACAAGCTGAGTGGACACGACCTTGTAGACAACCCTCACTATGTCAAGGACCTTGGAGTACTCATATCTAATGATCTAAGTGCCAAAGCCCATTGTTACAACATCGCCAAATAGGCATTAAGAGTTGTAAACCTAATCTTGCGTAGCTTCTTCTCCGGTAATATTACACTACTAACCAGAGCATACAAAACATTTGCTAGACCAATTCTCGAATACAGCTCATCTGTCTGGAACCCGCACTGCATATCGGACATTAATACAATTGAACGTGTCGAGATATTTCACGAGAAGAGTCCTCCACTCCTCTGCTCACAACAGAATAACTTATGCCACCAGACTTGAAATTCTGGGCTTAGACAACTTAGAACTACTCCACCTTCGGTATGACCTAAGTGTAGTTCATAAAATTATCTCCTACAATGTCCTTCCTGTCAATGACTACTTCAGCTTTAACCACAACAACATACGAGCACANCCTCCCCAACCCCCCACACCTTTACCCTTAAACTGTCTACCCTGGACCTCACCCCATTCCTAAAAGGTCTGTAAGGGGGCATGCATAAGCGCACCAACGTGCCTACTGTCCCTGTCCTAATGTCCCTTTTATTCGTATCGATTTCCTGTATTCATAATCATGTTTATACCTATATATGTTATCTAATACATGCTTGACAAATAAATAAAATAAATAAATAAAATAAAATAAAATAAAAACAACTTAAAAATCCAAATTAATGTTCAATACCTGCCTACATGCATACCCATCAAGCTATTCCCTTTCAAGATAAGCAACATAATAAATCAGAAATGTAGCAAGAAACATGATGTGTGCCTGCTATTTTAATCAATAGCTTCCAAAACTGAAATTTTACCACTACAGCCTATAAATGTTTTCCCCCTGAAATCAGCTCCAATCAAATTGTGTTGCCATCGTAGCTCTAATGACAGATTTAAAGCAAATAATATTTTTTGAATGTTATTATGTATACTGCTCAGAGTCACTTGGGCAGCTATACCGTAGAAATGAAATAAATAACAGAATAATTAAAGACAAGACATAGGAAAAAGAAATGGGAATACAGCTAATTCTAATTCAGTATACAGTAACCTAACCTCACACGTGTCTTGGGCCCATTTACTCAAGACAGAGATGTACAAGTAGAAGACAACAGATGGATTAGAAAGGGAATTAAACATGGGATGTGAGAGTGAGAAGAATGAAGACAAATGAATAAGGAACTGAAAGAATTCGACTGGACAGACATACTAAGATAAACAAAAAATTAGATCAGTCACAAATAACATCTGAATAAATAAACTTGGAGGAATGTATGATCACACCTAAAAAGACATCAGCAAGCAAAACCTCACCAAATAACTGTTCAATTATTCCATTTTCCTCTCCTTCTCCCTCTGTCCCCATTTCCCAGCAGATTAAGCTGCACAGCAAGCAAATCTTAACAAGTGAAGTGAGAAAATATAAGCAGAAACAAACAAACAAAAAATGTTCGGCCCTCAAATAGTTCTTCAAGGCTGTCTATTAAAGTAAAATTCACAGGCCAGCTACTCGTATGACTGAGAGTCTGCCACAACAATCAACTGCCTTTTTCTGTGTTCCCCACATAAGAAATTGGACTTGCAAACTTGCATATACTTGTTACAATACCAAAAGCAGCAGAAAAGTCAATATTCCAGACAAAATGCTTTGAAAACTTCCAGTTGGATCCACAGTTTCAGAACTAGGCCTCGTTTTGATAGAGGGGTGGCTTGAGCAAAGTGTCATCAGATCCAATTACTTTTGCACTGTCTTATGAAAAAAAAATGTCGAATTTCTGTTTATTTTTCTTGTGGAATAATGTCTTTCCATATATGATATGTCTTTCAAAAAAATATCCTTTCCTCTAAGTCAGGGGCTGTAAGTGTTGCCATGAAATTGTAATTTTTTTAATGTGACTGTACTGGATAACCCTGCTCTGCTTAACTTTCCTGACACATTCCTCCACCCCCACTTCTCGATCGTGTGGCATTCCTAGTCTTTTTTCTATCTGGGGGTCAACTAAGATATCTGACAGATATCTCCTTGGTGCTTTACTCTTCAGTAACTGAAGAAGCTTCTTGAATGACAAGCGAAACATTTTCAAGGGGGGGGGAAGAAACCAAGAAAATCCAGTTGCTTTTTAAAAAGCACTTTTGGGATGCAAAGAATTATGCAACACTGAGCAGTTCAATCAAATGTACCCCCTTCCTCAAAAAAGTTACTTGAATATACAAAATAGAAATTATGTACCAATATGTTCTTTCATCGACGTTTTACGAAAAATAAATCAAATATTTCTCTCATTGGTAATTAATGGTTAAAGCTTCCCCCTCTTTGTCTGATACATTTTTCTGGATCATGGCCAGGTCTGTTTCAGGAGGCTTCACATTCACCTTGAACCAATATCCTGGAAACAAAACAAAGCTTCAATAGTATAGCGCTATCTAGTCACATTTAGGATTAACAGCTGTCTCCACTCTTTATTAAACCCATCAATCTATAAGAGTCACTGCTGTTTAGGTCCATCTTAATTGCCAGATGCTATATCTCTTCTATTCCATTTCTGTCTCCACTCCTTGTTCTTCTTTCTAGGTTTCCTCTTGTAATTTAAAATTCCACCTCTGATGCCAGCTCAACAGATCCTTCTTCTCCTGTAGGAATATCTTTCTATGAGAAATTAACTATTGAATTACTTTGAACTTCTCCTCTTCAGCAAACTAAAACAAAGCCATTCTTTGGGTTTCTGAACAGAGAAATCAATTTTGTTCCTCTAATACTTTCCTACAATAGCTACTAGCTGTCCAACTGATTCTCTCCCCTTGGTTCTCTCCATCCTTTCCTGATAAGGAGAAAGAATTTAACTCCACAGGAGTTATTTGATATAATTTTAATTCATTTAAACATACAATACATTCCATCAAATTTTAGCTTTGTTTTTACCCCACCCATTTGCCCTACTGTGGCTACAGTAGCTACTTTATGGAATAATACCTGGTGCACATCACTCCAAAGCCGTCTGTCTCCATCTCTAAAATGTTGCTTTCAGGATATTTATAGCTTGCCAATCATCACAGAGATCTAGGCAGCTCTCAGGAAAAAAGAATACTTTTTATATATAAAAAAAGCTCTAAAGACAGAAGTAATGATACTATGTATATTTCAGTCAATATTATATCCTTTTGAAGCAGTCAAACAAGAAACTAGTGAGGATCTGATTTATGGGAGAGGCAAGTGAGAAGAGACATAGAAACAAAGAGTATTGCTGGAACAAAGTTGTAAATATTCTTCAAGGATTCATTTGGACATTTTCAGCATTTTCATCAGGAACAAATCAATGTAGGTCTTCAGACTTGTAACCTGAAGAAAAATCACTCTGGTGTTTGATAGTGTTTCTCTCACTCAGACCAAAGTTTTCCTTCCAAGTAGTGGCTGAATAGAACTAAACCCAGATTGTGGTAGGTTCCTGTGAAACTTAAATTGGCTTTCAACTGTACAATTCCATCCTTCCTTCCGTGTGATTTGCTACATAGCCCCATTTTCTAGCTATGCTACAGGAATGTGAGCTTGTGATTATATATAGATTGCAAGAGTGGAAAGTGTTTGGCTTGTGAATGAATTAATGTACAGTATGTCCAAACAATCTCCCATTTATCCATTCATCCTTTATTCTTTCCATTCATCTTCTCTCCAAGTCCTTTGTTCCACTTGCTGAGTGGCACTGCAGTATGTCCGTGTGGAGCAAAGTGTGGAAAGAAAAGTTGAATGAAGACTATAACTCAACACCAGGGGAAATGAAAGATATTCTGTAAATTCAAATTGTTCCACATAGACATTGTCATTGTTTTCCATGGATGTTTTCATTATACGATTGCTCATAAAATTTTTCAGAGTAATAAAAGCAACATCTCTCTCTCTCTCTCTCTCTCTCTCTCTCTCTCTCTTTCTTCTCTTCCCTCTCCCTCTCTCCCTGCTTTCTTGCTGTGTGTTCCAAGGAGAGAGCAGAAAGGTAGAAAGGAAGAGCAATGAAAGGGCATGGTTAACAACAGAAAGAGAGAAAAAACAGATCTCCCAAATATATCTGGTAGTTCTTGCCTAATTATGGTCTTGCACAAAATTCCATAATTAGAAACTGTCAGCCCACCTGTGCAAACCAGACAGGAAACATGATTAGATGAGCTAATTCTACTTTACTGTAAGGTTACATTAACAGAATCTTGCAAGTCTGAAGGTCCAACTCCCCACCACTCCTTTTAACCACCTGATTAATTAGGGCAGGTACTTCCTAAATTTCTTTCTCTGATTGTTAATCCATCGGGGGCTCCTCCCTCACTTGTTGGATTGTTTCCTAACCCAGCAATCCCCAAACTTTCCAGCTTGGCGGCCCGGACCAGCCTGGCCCGGCGCAGGGGAGGCATATGAGTGGCAGGTGCACATGTGCGTGCACAGCTCCATTCGTCCGTGTGCAAAGCTCCATTTATGCGAGCAGCAGGCCCTTGTGCTCACACACGAAGCTCCACTCACGCGAGCAGAGGGCACTTTGCACATGTGCACACGCTTGCCTGCCACTTGCACGAGTGGAGCTTCACGCACGCATGCTTGCCCATTTCTCTCATGGCCTGGTTTCAAACAGGCCACGCCCTGGTAGTAGGCCGTGGCTCAGGGGTTTGGGATCTCTGTCCTAGGCAGTATCTCCTCCCTTATCCTCCAAGGTCATACACATATTCCATTACAGAAACTGTACCAGAGAGCCATTTCACGGATGATTTTAGATTTCCATTCTGTTCAACAAGATTCACTCCCCCCCTCAACTACTTCTACTACTCCAGAAACTTTTTATAGCCTGCAACATTGACCACTTTCTGCCAGAAATCTAATTAGTAAGCCTGAAGTCAAAATCTCCCTTTGTATCCAGTCTGGTGTTTGAACATTTCATCTCAGTCAGTGTATGTCCTGAATAGATTTTAGATGGAGGCTCCAAGCTGTAGACATGAATACAAAGGTATATTAGAAAGAAAATAAAGTGCAAAAGAATCCTTCAATGTTTACAGCTGGTACTTCTTTCACATTAAATGGCAGCCCATACACTGCAGTACACATCAATCTGTCTGGGATACAATAGCAATAGCACTACTGCTTCATAGTGCTTTATAGCATTCTGTCAATAGTTTCAGATGTCAGCATATTGCCCTCAACAATCTGGGTCTTCATTTTACTAAACTTGGAAGGATGGAAGGCTGCGTCAACCTTGATCCGGTCAGGATCGAATTTTGGTTGGGGGAAGAGTCAGCCTGCAATACCGCTTTCTAACCACTGCACTACCACATCTCAATAATATTTCATAACTTCTTCACCATTTGGATTACTGATTTCATTGGTGAAACTAGATATACTTTTCAGACTTTTACACACATTTTCACTTGACATGCTTTTCTACACTGACCAGAAAGACAAAATAGATCCATGTATTGGTGGTGCAGGTCATCATAATTAAGGCACTCAGTACAGAAAAAAGTACTGATTATTTTTTCTTCTGGAAAAAAAAAGTACAATTTGATTGTACTTGTTGATTCCCTGTAGCACAGAAATCTGGCTATTTTTTTTCTTGATATTCATGTCTTCTATAAGCTAAGCTTGTGTGTATTCAGGAGTAGATTGAGAGGTTTTTCTTTCCAGAAAAGTATGTATCAGATTGTCGCACTTGATCTCTTAAAGTTGATTCTCTCTCTTCCTGTCTTTAGAAATAATAAAACTTTCTGCACTTTCAACAGCCTGGGTAATGAAAAAAGAAAAGGAAAAGGAATTCATCTTTCATATATTTTTTCTATTGCAAATATATTTTGTATATTTTTCTACTGTAGAGATACAGGTAGTCGTCGATTTGCGACCATAATTATTTCAAACCCAACATTATAATCATAAGTCGTAAGTCATATAATCATAATGATCGTAAGTCAAGGCATCACATGACCAGATTAAAAATTACATTTTTAATGACAACAGTCATTAAGCAAATGTTAAGCAAACCTGGGGCATTTATTGCCCCATTTATTGCTGGAGTACAGAAGTAAAAGTTGAAAACTGATGAAAAATATCGAAAATCATGGGTCACTGTACTGTGGGGTGCTACAAACACCCATAAAAGTGAACTGGTTGTCAAGCACCTAAATTGTGGTCATGTGACCACAGGGCTATGCAGCCTTCATGAGCTGAAAGCAGGTCATAAGTAGCTCTGGGAAAGTCTGTCATAACTTCAAATGGTCATTAAGAGATGTGGTGGCGCAGTGGTTAGAATGCAGTACTGCAGGCTACTTCTGCTGACTGCCAGCTGCCATCAGTTCAGCAGTTCGAATCTCACTGGCTCAAGGTTGACTCAGACTTCCATCCTTCTCGAGGTTGGTAAAATGAGGACCCAGATTGTTGGGGGCAATATGCTGACTCTGTAAACTGCTTAGAGAGGGCTGTAAAGCACTGTAAAGCAGTATATAAATCTAAGTGCTATTGCAATTGCACAACTGGTTGTAAGTTGAGGAATATCTGGCTGTAGTGGCTATTTGGCCCAGTTCATTTACATGTTATATTTTTTTGCCTTTAGTTTATAAAATTATACACTCCAATCCAATCAATTTATCAACATAATCAACTCACTGATTAATAATTATTATTTGATACATCCCAAATGAGCAAACGAGATTAATGGGTAGACGTTCTTTGTCCAGGAAGATAATTATTCCATTATGAAGCTCTGGTAACTTTGCATTGTTTTCAAGATAGCAACATATAGCTCTGGTATTCTCTGGAGATCTTCTATTCAAGTATTAACCAGGGCTAATTCTGCTTAGCTTCCAAACTTAGACAACATTGGACAGGTGCTGATACCTGCAAGGACAACATTGTCTTAATGGTTAAAACATAAAAAGGAATAGTGAGTTTTGTGCAATTGTGTGGGAAACAGGAGTCAATACATGATAAATAAATTCTGTTTTACACATTCAGAATAAGAACTGTGAATAAAGAAGCATATATTTTTATACCATCAATGACTTCTAAGGCCTTTAAAAGGTATTCTCAACACACAGCAGTGAAAATAATGAGATGTAATTGGATTGTTGACAACTGTTTTTTGCTTGTGGAAGCAACATTAAATAATAACCATTTTTCTCATTTCAGCGTTCAGGCGGTGCCTTAGCTATTCCTCTGTGTGCATTTCAAGGAACTGTGTCTCTCCAAGCTCCCACAGGAAAAACCCTCTCTTTATCTACGTATGAGGTAAGCTCAGAAGGACAAAAAATCACTCCCACATCCAAGAAAATTGAAGTGTATCGCTCCAAGAGTGTGGGCCATGAGCCAAATCCCGAGGATTCTCCAACCACATTTACTGACACCAATGTGAAGATTCACTTAGAGGTGCTTGAAATTTGTGACAATGAAGAAGCCATGGACACTGTTTCCATCATTAGTAATATTAGCCAATCCTCGGCCCAGGTCCGCTCTCCATCCTTACGTTATTCTCGGAAAGAAAATAGATTTGTCTCATGTGATTTAGGAGAAACAGCGTCTTATTCACTCTTCATACCGTCAAGCAATCCCAACAGTGATCTGAACATATCCATTCCTGACACTGTCGAAGCTCACAGGCAGAATAGTAAAAAACAGTACTTGGAAAAAGAGGGTTATCAAGAAGAAATACAAATGTTAAACAAAGCATACAGGAAAAGAGAAGAAGATGGGCTTGGCAACTAAAACGGAGAAAAAAAAGGGACTGTGAATAATTTGTACCCTTATTTTTTAAGGTTGCTTGGACCCTGAACCATTTATTCATGGCATTTGAGGAAACAATTGAATAACATTAATGCATTCACAACAGAATGCATTAATTACATACTTTGTCCAAAAACTGTTTTAAGCAGTATTGCTATATTCCTTAGGAATAGGGTACCAGGGAAGGGCAGATTTCCCTCTCTGCCTTCTGAAGAATTACTGTTGGAAGTTTGCTTGATGAGGTAATTTAAATCTCTACTCTTAATGCCAGTTTTGCTGCACTAGCAGTGGAGCCAAAAGTGAGGCCTTTGAGGGATATGTAAGGGAAGCTGCGAATCCTGGATCAAAAATTGGGGTTAAAGGATTGCAGCCTCCCAGCCAACAATCTCAGGGGACCATGAGTTACCTCGGACCCTCAGTCTTCATTAAAAAAAAAAAGCTGATTTCTAGCTTTTATGGAATTTGAGAAGGGAAGCAAAATGCATTTAGCCTCAACCTTATGATTACATTGTAATATTTTTGATAAAGGGATAAAGATGGTTTTGACTTCCCACCTAGCCTACAGCTCTGGCATTCTTTAATGGTATGATATCCAATTACTAACCAGACCTGACTCTGCTTGGTTTCCAAACCCAGACCAGCTCCACCAGGTGCAGCACTATTCAGTCTATTCCTTTCACCAGAAAGGAAATTGCTATCATCTTTCAGTGTATTTAGCCAACATAACGATAGCCACGACTGGCCATTTGTGAACAATGTTAAGTGTAGAGATTAATGCAAAATGGCCACTTGTTTACAGAAAGAACTTTTTGGTCATTTTAACCCAATGATGTTATTATCCTCCTGGAGTAGTGATTAATGACCATTGAAAAGAGTCACATTTTGCTTTCAAGAAGGCATGTAACCTGTTTTTTTCACTAATATAGTATATAGATTGGAAAGTCTTTTGCACTGATGTATATATATTAAACAGCTTTTTTTTCCATAGAGCATACACAAATATTATGAATGTCATGGATAAAATAGGAGAACCATTGTAAGCAACTAGCTCCATCAGAAACTAGATCTGCTATGAAAGCTATGAATATACAGAATGCTATATACTGTTTTCATTAGAATGTGGTTAGGGCTAGGTTGAACCTGGAGAGCTCATAATACTTTTTCTCCTATTCGAGCCAATGAGAGAGAAGTAATATAAAGAAACCAGCTCCATCTCTCATTCTGACCTCAAAAAGCCAGTTGGGTCTCATACCTAGAATAACAAAAATAATTTCCCTCCCTTTCCATTGGATTTACCATTGGAACCTATGCATAGTTCCAAATATTGAAACTACTTCTAACTAGAATATGACAGAAATAAAGAGAGAGATAGCATTTTTCTAATTTAATACTTCTACCATTTGTTTTAATTTTTAATACTAGCCTAACTCCATGTGGATATAAAAGTGGAGGTGGTCAAAAGCCATTTTCCAATGGAGTATTATTACAGACACAAATTCTGTGTTTGTTTGTACAGATACACAAAATTACCTGCACTTTTTAATTCTTGTATTCACTTTTTAATTTCATAAAACTGAGATATTTCTCTCATATTTTGAAATAATTGCTCTGTGCCGCATAAACTTTAAAAAGTCTTGTTGCTTGCTTTAGCACTGGCAGTTTTATCCCAGTATTTGCTGAGACACAAATTGAGCTCCAGTAGAATTACTACAAAAGTTGCCACAATGTAAGTAACCAAGAAATAATTGATTTTACAATCCATTTTTCATCTTTAATAAACATTCTACCCAAGAACAAGACTTTATCTTGCTCTGCTTTTCAGTGATTTATATGTGACTGGCCATCTTTCAATCAATCAATCATTTTATCTGTGGAACACAACTAACTTTGTCTTTGATGTACTCATTTTCAGATCCATTCTTCTCATTGCATCATATAATCTAACACCATTTTATACCATTCAGGTTTTCTGCAAACGTCGCATTGTGTACATACAAAAGTGCACACATGCTGAAATCCATAAGCAACTTACCTCTAATGAACACAAGCATACATTTATCCATCAATATATTATACAACTATAAGATCATCACATGTCCTGGTTTTATTCCCTTCTCAATGTTGAAACATTTGTCAAATACTTCACTTTTTTGTCACTCGTTCTTTACTTCCGCCATATAACACTTTTACCATATTCAACAGCCTATATTCAACTCCATATCTCTGCAAAATATTTCATAATCCAAGCCTGTTCACTTTATCATATGCCTCCTTTAAATCAATAAGCATATAAACAATGGAAGTTAGTTTTTCAAATCTCACATCAGTCTCGAAAGTGAGAAAGAAGTGTGGTTCCAGACAGAAACATCAATAAAGTGGGGGCAATATTGTTCCAAAATTCATTATAGCAAGTTAACTCTTCATCTTTCTTGCACTGTATGAAAATAGTGTGAAATCCAGAGACATTCTCAACAGCTTGCTATGCCCAAAAAGGTATATTCTGATTTATAATTTTTTAAAAAATATAGCTATTACAATAAGGTTTGAATTTAATTGAATTTAGATGTGCACATTTGATGCTTTACGGAAAACTTGGAATTCCTTCAAGTGACCTATTTCCACAGGGATCAACAGTGCATAGATTTCAAAGGAGCCATCATACACATACAGGGAATTGCTGATTAAGTCATTCTTAAACGGTCCATATTCTTGTGATGTTGATAGGAGAGATGCTGATATTTTACTGCTCTTGTTTACCAGTTCTATTTTTAACCTGCACTGAAGTCATCAGTCTGTTAGTTAAGATGATTAATTTATCTTTTCACCTTTCCTTGATTTTCATCAACTTCAAAGAGAATTTTTCAATTAGGGCATTTTGAACTGTTCAAATTATTGATTCAGAACTCCTGTCATGATGTGTTTTGAAGTCATTGAAACTGCAAACCACAAATGTGGAGAGCATTTTGATAGTTTTAAAGAATGGGCTAAATCGAATTTTTGCAGACTGAAATGAAAATTCTGTCTTAAAGTCTCCAAATCTTCACTGTTCACCAATCAGCCTTATGTCCTGTTTTCTGTTAATTTCTTGAGACTATAATGACTGTACACAGAAACTTCATCATACTTCCAAGAATTTGTTATTGGTAGTTGTGCATTTATCTTGCGTTAGGTAAAACCAGCTCAGGACTCAACCTATTGTAAGGTAATGTACTGTTGTGATAAAAGCACTGTTCACCCAGGTTATAGATGGCATTCTGTTCAGTGGCCAACTGGATTCTGTTTCATTTCAATAAAAATTTGAAATAATTGGGTATCATTTATCCATTAAGAGTTATTGGCATATTAAAATTTAATTATCCCTTCCTATTGTTTGTTTATTAGAGAACATTAGAAATAGTGAATTGCTTATCATTTTTAGAAAACCAGATGGATTTAAAATTTTAAATCCTTTTAAATCTCTAATGAGTTATTTCATCCTTTTCTTCTCTGATTTTTCCATCCCTCTGACCTTTAATAAGCTTCAGAACATAGTGTTTGACATTTCTGGCCAGAAGGATGGTTGTCAAAGAGATCTTTTTGAAGGTGATTTGAAAGAAATGTGATCCAACCAAACTACATGTGGGATTGGAAAAAAAATACAGACACTGAATTAACTGAACAGCAGTAATTTTAGGCTACTGAGTAATATATTTTACTTCACATTGAAATTTGGGAGGTTCAATGTTCAAAACATTTTCTTCTCCGTGTCACTCATCTCAACCTCTGTCCACCTAGCAGTTCAAAAGCATGTTCTATGCGAGTAGATAAATAGGTACCACTTCAGTGGGCGGATGAGTTGGTGCTCCATGCAGGCAGACAGATTCCTCCCAGCTCTGAACCTTCCTGGTTGCAACGCCCATTTGCGAGGCAGCTCCAGGGAAGGGAGGGGGCTTTGTATGATGCTGCAGGAAGAGCAGCTTGTCTTTTTTTCTTGTGCGAAGCCAGGTTGCCCTCCTGTGACGTAGCTTGGGAAGCATGCGAGCGTGCCCTACAACAGAGCTGGTAAATTGGCAGCCAAACTACTACTCTGCAATTGCATTGTGGTCTCTTGGCTAATGTAACAATATCATATGATAATAATAATAATAGTCCTGGGCTGCTCTGAATCCATCTTCATTGTCAGCAAGGGGCAGCAAATCTATTATTCCAGGTGTTTACTTGTGAAACTATCTGACAAAGCTTCATTAAAAAAAAATTGTTGCCTGGGGCACTGAGTAACATGATTCTTCTCTGTTTTCTATTACAATGACTTCTTTGCTTTTATTATTTCCATGTGTAGATAGAAGATAATTGGACTGACTTCAATGTTGGCAATAAGATTTGACGTCTGGCTCAACTATGGCCATTAATCTATTTTAGGGAATTCAGGATATGCTTGACAGCACACACAGCTATGTCATTCCTGCATCTGCTGTTTGAAATGATAGCCTATTGTATTTAATGATTAAGCAGTAGATGCAGCATTCTCACAAATATTTTAACAAATAAAGTGTGTTGAAATGATCCTGTATCTGCTCAGCTTTGGAGGGGGGGGGGGGAAGGAAAAAGTGTACGTCAAACCAAAACATTGTGAATGATAGTGTATTCAATCTAATTTAATGGGGTTTCCTTCCATGTAAATACATGTTAAGGATCAGGCCACAAATACATTAACTGAGAGTTGTGTGTAGCTTGCATTCCAGTATAATATGGAGTATTAGTTTAAAAACATTAAGTAGGCCCTCAAGGCAGTTGACAACAAAATACATATATAACAAGAACATTATAATTAAAACATAAAACTAGCACCAGTTAAAAAATATTCACAGTATCTATTAGATTAAATTGTTTGTTTCTTGCTTTGAAGAATATTTCAAGAATATGTCTATTAGTCTTCTAAAACAGTCATTAATTCCTAAGTGTAAATTACTGCAATGTCTCTAATAGCTTGTGTTGTTGTGCTAATGGATTGTTTCCAAGGATTCATAGCATTTAGTAGACTAATGAATATAGTGAACATAGTATTACTGCAGAGTGATAAGTGGCTGTAAGCTTTTTGTTTCCTTGCCATACCATTTCTTATGTTTGACAATACTCTAAGGGCAAAGAATAAATTACTAAGTCACATTTTTCAATTTTCATTTTCGACCCCATTTAGCAATGTCTTATCCATCCGTTCTTAACACACTCATCTTAGTACTTATGTGAGTCCTGTCTACTTTGCAAGACCGTAAGAAAGAACTGTGTGTAACCAAACTCCTGTTAGTAAGTGTGAATAAGCCATTATAAAAAGAATTTTCTTCACACTTGACATAATCTAAGATACAACACTTTTTTATGGAATTGCTCAGAGATGCAGCACCAGAAGAGAGATGATCTTTACCTGTATCTGTATATGCCAACATTTGCGGTTAGATCACCATCATCATCATCATCTCATCTTGTTTCTTCTTCTATTTCTACATAAATTACATATGCAGTTAAGCCAGAGCTGGATTTTTCAACCCAGCTGAGCCAATACAAATGCCATGAACACATAATCCTAAACTAATGAAGGAATGCAAATGTTAAATATTAATGTTACTAATAATGGCAATACTGTTTTACCTTCAAATACATAATTAGCTTTTGCAAAAAGTATTGAATGCAAACTAACAACCACATAATCATAACATGCCTAAAATTCAATTGCATTTCAAATTCAGGCACTACATTTCATGGTTTGCTGATTTAGATACTTGACTGCAAATCCAATGGTCATTGTACTTTCAAAATGAGATTTCATATTATTACTAACAGCCTTTTCTGAATAATCAGCAACTGCAGTGTCCCTAATCAATTAAAAGAGATTAAGAAAATGAACATTGCTATTGAAATTTCATTTCATTCCTATAGCTGCTATGTCATTATGAATGCAATCCAACATTTCAAGTTAAAGCAGCTTTTAATAAAAATTCCCACGTCTTTGTGGGAATTATCTTGATAAAGACAAAAATATAATTCAAATCTGAGGCTTTGACCATGGTGAAATCATTCCCTAGCTTGGATAACATTTACTATCATGGACCTCTGGAAGGTGGAAGGATTGTTTAGCATGGTCCACCCTACACAATTGATGAATCCAGGGAATTTTTATGGATTTTCCAGTATCCTAGCAGATAATTCTGATCAGATGTTTGATTTGATTGCCCCGGGTGATTCCTGCTACTATTGGATTCTGATGTATTTCTTGGTGTACTGGAGAGCTCTAGGAGATATAGTGGCAGAAACAATGCTGGGAACATCAGAGGAAGTTGACAAACTGTAAACGTGATTAAACATAAAAAAGACTCATGTTTGAGCCTACCTTATTGGGTAAAGACAGTGAAATATTAACACTCTGACATTATTGTCTAATGCTAACTGGTGGGCCTCTTTACAGTCAGTTGAATCATACTAAGGAAAAATAGACAAGCCACTTCATGGCCACTGTGATACATTTGCACTTTTTGTGATCTTAGTCACTCAAATTCACCAGAATCTTGACTAATCATGGGCAGGAATAAAATGGTAATAGGATAGTGACTTGCAGTTAGCTAGGATTCATTTCAGCTTGTGTATATGCTCTTTGGCATGTACTCTGTTCTCTATAGTTTACAGCTCATATGGGTGGCCTGGAAGTATCTGAATACTTAGATTTCAATTTTCATTGTCTCTTTAGGGGAAGAATTTTGCCAAATGCCTTTAAGGAATCATTGGTCTGCCTCTTTCTGTAGAGGTTTTCTCTGGATCCATGTTTTTAGAATTACTGCTTTCTTTCCCACATTCTCTTTTATGGGAAGGCTGTTGAGAGGATAATCTGAAACCAATATTTGGGTTACCTGTAAGGGTTGAATATTCGAGACAAGAGCCGTAGTGGCGCAGTGGTTAGAATGCAGTACTGCTATTTCTGCTGCCTGCCGGCTGCCTGCAATTTGGCAGGGCGAATCTCACCAGGCTCAAGGTTGAAGGCTCACCAGCCTTTCATCCTTCCGAGGTGGTAAAATGAGGACCCAGATTGTTGGGGGCAATAGGCTGACTCTGTAAACCGCTTAGAGAAGGCACTGTGAAGCGGTATATAAGTCTAAGTGCTATTGCTAGTGCTACTCTGCTCCTTTCTCAGAGGATGAATCCAATAGGTGGAATTGTGGGGAGGGCGAGGGGAGACAAGTCCAGTTTGATAAAGGTTCCTTTGTAGATTCGTGCAAGGTATTTTTCTTGTTACATTTAATATCTACATGGCCCTGCTAGGAAAGGTTCAGTTCAGGGTGAGATATCATCAGGGGGTTGATGAATACGCAGCCATACATCACCGCACCTTGTAGGCCAGAGATGTCACAGAATTCTTGACCTATTGTGGAGGTTATGGCCTGAATGAGGCAAAGCTTTTATCTTAAAAATAAGCAGTTGCCATTTTCCAAATATTATCTGATTCTTTGTTCATTATAAATCAGAGAGTGGCACTATCCTTGAGGTAACACTCTACAACAGGGATCCCCAACCCCCGGTCCCTGGACCGGTATCGGTCCACAGCATGCCAGTAACTGGGCTACACAAACAAGTGAAGCCCCATCTGCAGGATACAGGTAGAACATGAAACCATGCCCTCTCTGGTCTGTGGAAAAATCTCTCTCCACAGAACTGGTCCCTGGTGCTCAAAAGGTTGGGAGCCATTGGTCTACAATACAGGTGTCTACCAAGTGGCTCTTGTAAGAATAGGTGAAGGCCATACCAAGTGGACCTATGTGGAATGACCAAGTAATGGTCATTACTAGGAATGATTAATGAACTTGAGCTGTGCTCCATGTGGGGCAATCTTTGAATACTAGCCTAGAATTGCAATTGATGCAGAATGCAGTTACTCATATGCTGATGAGTAAAAGCCACTTCAGCCATGTGACACATGTATTGCAGCCATTATGCTGGCTTCCGATTGGCTGCCAGGAACAAGTTTTACCAACATAGCTTTGCACCTAGGTACTTGAAGGATCATATTCTTGTCACAGAATCCATCCATTACACTTATCCCAACTGGATGTGTTGACAATTAATATATGAGAGGTCAGATCAGGAGGACTCCAGAGGTGGTATTTTCTGTGAAGGCACCGAACTTATGGAATATCCTTAACAATGGAGAGTAGAGTGGCACCAACTTGAAATTTTTCAATAGTTAAAACTGAGCTATTCTGCATGACCTTTGAGAGGTAGTGTCATTTAATAAAGGTGGGTGCCTTTGATTATGAGATTTGAAATGGATATTGTTTTAATTGTTATTCTGTTATTTATTCTGGTTTTAATATATGTTGTTTTATAGCTCTGTTGTGTTTTATCTCTGTAAATCACTATGAGTCACAAAATTTAGCAGTACATTAATTTAATAAATAATCAAATAATCACAGATCAGCGTCAAGCCATTTCATTCAATGACTGGGATGGAAATGGTGGTGGTGTGGAAATACCCTCTAAATTTTTCCAGAGGCCTACATTGATCTTCTTGTAGAATGCCCCATCTACTGGTCATATGAACACTTCCAAATCTATCTCACATAAAATTATAATATATATTCCTTCTAAAAAATGTCCTGACTTGCAAATGTCCCGAGACAAAATCCAGATCTCAAGTGTGACCCTCTGGTACTTGTTGACCTTCAGTAACCTTGGATAGGTCTATGGTTGACCTAAAGGCCGTAAACTCCTGAGATCATCTGATCAGCTGGCAATAAATGGAAGCCCCAAGGGTAGGCTTTCCAAAACCACCCCAGCAATATAATTCAGCAGGCCAGACAGTGCTCTTAATGTACAGCAGCAAGGGTGAAACATTAGCAACAATCCCAAATTTTCCCTAAGACTCAGCATCAATCTGAGAGCCTCACATGAAGTTATTTACTGGGCAAAACATAGAAGTTTCCAATCTTAAAGTGAATTCTGCTGTGGGAACCATATTACATTTCAAAACAACTCCAAGGGGTGCTTAGTTTGAAGTATAATGAAACATCCCTTTAATGGTTTGTGTAAGCCTGGCAAGAATCTTTTATGAGAACATATATGAAATCTGCGGATCTTATACATACAAAAGACTTTTTTGATTTTCTGCACCCATAATGGCTTTCATTTTATGCTGGAAAATCAGAATGTGGAGATGAATCCGCAAATCCTGTTGGAAATGAATGAGTTCAGGTGGTAAGAATTTTTTTTTAGTTGTTCTACATTGTTTCCCCCATGAAAAAAGCTTAGATCACTGAAATAATTTAATACAGTCATAGCAAACAGGAGAGCAAAAACTAGACTATTCCTGTTCATGGTTATTATTTGCAAAACTGTAATTTCCCGTTCCTAAATGAGGCTGATGGGTGCTGTGAAAAGAAAAAAATGGTAAATAGCATGATGAGAAGCTGCATGACTTTAATCTGGATAAGTCAGAATTTTAAGTTCTTCCAACTTTCTCTATTTAACATGGATTTTGGTGGGAAGTTAACAGGAAGCAGCAGCAGAAAAACAAACAAGTTTAAAAATAGAAGACAGAAGTATCTGGATTTCTCTAAAATTCTGTGGGTAAGAATTAATAGAAAGTGTATAAAATATTTTAAGTCCTCACCTCAATTTCTAAATTATTATACTCCTTTTAAATATGTTTATATTGTGTGAAGATTAGATCTGCAAAGATCCTTCAAAAACTTGTTCTAGATGTAGTTCCTAAAAATCTTTATTGTTATTGCTACTTTAGTAGCAGGCATAAACATAATAAACATTAGCTGCCCAGAATCACTTGGCTGAGTTGGGCAGCTATAGAAATTGAATGAATAAATAAATAATTTAAGGGTAACATATTCTAGACAGCTGAATACCTAGTACTGTAGGGACCTTTGACTTTTTTTTCTGATACCTGTTATTATCCTGCATCCTTAATTTCCTTTGGGGAATTGGGGGCTCTACCACATCTGTCAGCAACAGAGAAGTAGGTACACGGAATGGTAGGAAAATAAATTCTTTGAAATATGAGCTAGAAGACGACAAGAAAAGCACTTAACACAAGTAGAATTAATAGTGCTCATCATGTCCCATAGCAAAAGGTACATTATTTATTTATTTATTTATTTTATAAAATTTATATGCCGCCCAACTCCCGAAGGACTCTGGGCGGCTTACATCATAAAAAATAAAACATATAAAAACAATTTAAAAAAGAAAGGGGGGAAAAAAAAACCCCCAACTATATTTAAAATAAAACATTCACGCAACCATGCATGGGCCAATCAGAACAACTATTGGCCCCAGGCCTGCCGGAAAAGCCAGGTCTTAAGGGCTTTACGGAAGGCCAGTAAGGTGGGGGTAGTACGGATCTCGGGGGGTAGTTGGTGCCACAGAGTCGGAGAGGCTACAGAGAAGGCCCTCCCCCGCGGGCCCGCCCGCCGGCACTGCTTAGCTGAGGGGACCTGGAGGAGCCCAACCGTGTGGGATCTTACCGGTCACCGGGAGCTAT
>QLTV01000799.1:243835-260835 GCA_003457575.1 Thermophis baileyi
ATGATAGCCACTCCCCCACCCCTTCCCTGGAGTCGTGACTGGTGCAGCACCTGAAACCCGTCTGGGCAGATCTCTGAAAGGGGAACACCCCCCTCCTGTCCCAGCCAGGTTTCGGTTATACATGCCAGATCTGCTCTCTCCTCCAGGATTAAATCCCGGACGAGAGGGGCTTTGTTCACAATCGATCTGGCATTAAGCAGCAGCAAGCCACTACCCCACCCCTCCCCTCGAGTCGTGACTGGTGCAGCCCCTGACACCCGTCTGGGCAGATCTCTGAAAGGGGAACACCCCCCTCCTGTCCCAGCCAGGTTTCGGTTATACATGCCAGATCTGCTCTCTCCTCCAGGATTAAATCCCGGACGAGAGGGGCTTTGTTCACAATCGATCTGGCATTAAGCAGCAGCAGCCTGAGGCCAGGGCCCTGAAAACCCAAGTCACCAGAAGGGTCAGAACAGGCAATCGCTTTGATACAGCGAGTACTAGTTCTCCACACATGGTCTGCCCTTCGGTTCCCGCCATACCTACCTCTCCCATTAATTGCCATTAAAGCTGAAAATGTTCAGTAATTATTTCAGAAAATGCTCAGGCTTCTGATTTTAGTATTATACAGAACTGTAATGAAAATATCTACTTGAATACTCATCCTTTCCAAACGTCTTGTACATCATAAGTTAGTTTCAGAATATTTGACATTTAATAATAAATTAGTAATTACATTCAGTACAGATGTAGACTCAAAGTGAAATTTATTATAGCTGCAGACTAAAAATGAAATTTATTATATGGAAATCAATTATCTTAACCAATTATTATGTTGATTTATTCTTATTCGGTGTAATTGAAAAATGAAATCCAGAATCTACTGTTTTTCTCACTATGGTTCACTAGATATTTACTGGACACCCAGCAAACCAGTTTGGTGTAGTGGTTAAGGTACCAAGCTAGAAACAGTTGAGTTCTAGTCCCACTTTAGCACGAAGTAGCTGGATGACTTTGGATCACTCATTCTCTCCCAGCCCTCAGGAGGCGGCAACAGAAAACCACTTGCCAAGAAAACTACAGGAACAGTACCAGGAGTCAACACTGACTCGAAAGGACAAACAAACAAACAAAAATCAGCACCATATACAAAGCCACGTTTCTAATAGTAAAGCATTCTGAGCTCTGTGCCTGAAGGGATGAATGCCAGTTTCGCATACCCTCACATTATTTTTATAACAACTGGTTTAATAAAGTGCATAGCTAAATGTCTATGGAGATTCTCAGTCATCCAGGTCATGGTTGTCTCAAAGGTGCTTTTTCAAGAAGCAAAGACGTTTCGCTTCTCATCCAAGAAGCTACATGTGTTCAAAGAAAAATCAGAAAGTCCAGTTGCCTCTTGAAAAAGCACCTTTGGAACAACTGGTTTAATATTTGAGAACTTTAGAAAATTCTTATTGAAGAAGGGCAAACCGAATTCTTGTCCTTTTCCTATAATAGGCTACTACAGCTGCTTCAAAGTGTCATCCACACACATTTGCACATACAATTTTATTCATACCTTTCTATTTTATTCTACCTGACTATTTTATTCATACCTTTCATATCCTTGTCAGAAAATCAATATCTGAGTGAACATGTTTACATCAGGAACTGAAAAAATGTAAGATGGTTAAGATTCTGCACATATGGCTTGACTGTAATCAGCAGATATCTTTTTCTTGTTTCTGCTAATCAAAATTCAAAATCACTACGAAGTATGTGAAGTGGAAATAAGAGTCTAATTGTATTAGCAAAGGCATTACAATGTAATTTTCATAAATAAGAGTTTGCCTTGATTTATACCTACTTCCACTGAACCTTCTTTATCCACTGACTGACTAGAATGATAGGTTTAGTATGAACTACACCTATTAAATTGCAGCAATTACATCATGGCCTGCCATTTGAGACTGCTGTCTACTAGGAGCATAGACTGTGCAACTCTTTTATGTAATTGTCACATAATTGTAATTGTCACATAATCCTGGGGTAAAATTGTCTATTTTGAAAAGTTGCAGACCAGGATTTTATAAACTACGAAGTATATAACTACGAAGTATAAATGAAGTATAATTTAAAACGGGACCTGAAAGAAAACGGGACCTGAAAAACATGCACATCCTTATTGCATGTTGAAAATATATTGTGGGCTGTTGCAATTCGACTGTTAGGCTTTCCAATTGGCAAAATGCTGATTATAATCACTTACAAAAAGCCGATGACCCAAAATGATATCTGCAAGCCTTCATCCCTTTTCCTTACCACTTAATAAAAGGCTGCGATTCACACACACACACACACACACACACACCCGCCCGTTGCTGGGCAATCCCGACCCCCGCTCGAGGGCAGCAATGCTTCTAGCATCGCGGATAATTCAGCCGCGTTCTAAATTCTAAAGACGCGCTGGCTGGGGAATTCTGGGAACTGAAGTCCACACATCTTAAAGTTCCGGAGGTTCAGAAACGCTGTTCTTTTCACGCCCACTTAGCGGCGCTTGCGCCTGCGCGCCAGCCTTCGCTTTCCGAACGGAAGTTAATAATCCTGTGTCAGACCGGCTTGAATCGGTGGCCGGTTCTGTTTCCGGAGGTCATCGCGTCCGCCGACTGAGAAGAGGGTCTTACGAACCGCGCTTGTGTGACTGGTTTACGATGAGTTATGAGAACCGCCGGGCTTGGGGCCGCAGGGACGGGCCCCGCGCTTCACAGTCGTCGTCCTCTTCTTCTTCTTCCAGCGGTGGCGGAGGGGGCGGTGGCGGTGGCGGTAGCCGCAGCCGACCTCCTCCTCACCTGAAGGGCCGCGAGATTGGCCTGTGGTACGCACGGAGACAAGGCGAGAGAAGCAAAGAGGCCGAGAGGCAGCAGGTAGGTGATGGAAAAAGAAGAGAAGGAGCGGAAGAGCTCAGTTCTCCTCAGTTTGCGATGCGGGATATGCCTTCGCCTCAGTTAAGGCCGTTTTCCTTGGTAGACTGCGGAGCCTCGAAAGTACGGCGAGGAGTTCGGCTCAGGGGTAGGGAGTTGCTGCTATAGAAATGACGGTGAAGTATGTCTTGAACGTGGGGGACTCTTCAATTTATCTCTGGGCTTTGAGGTTCTCGTATTCTATGAAAAGGGAAGGGGAAAAAAACTACCTGTTTTCATGAATAGTGGTATACCTACATCAAACAGGTTATTAGAATCCTAGACCAACATAGTTGTGTGTGTGTGGAAAGATAGATTAGATTAGATTAGATAAAATAGATAGACAGACAGACGTAGATATTCATTATTTGTCATTTTTCCTAAGCAAAATAAACTTCAATTATTGTTACCTTTGAACCTCTCTGTCCCAGCTCTTTGATAACTTGGATTATTCTCTCCTTTTAGTTTAGTTTACTTTATTGTCATTGCACCTCATAATGTAAATGTCTCTTTTAGGAGATCCTTCTGTGTGCACCATATCAAGTTGAACATAGTAAAACAAATGTGGTTGTATGATGATATTGTCATGCAGTTTTAGCTTGTGGTTCTTTCATCATGTGGAATTGACTCTTTTCAGCTCCTTTTTGTTTGATGTCTTTGTTAATCTATGGTATTTGTCACATTGTTATACAATTGCATTATTTTTAGTATGCCACTCAGACACTTTTAGCATACATCTTACTACATGTAAGTAATTGTATGAACTAATTGCTATAGCAGTTCCTAGCGGTTGGCACATGTTATGTCTTTCTTATCTAAGTCCACCTTCAGAACCTGAAAAGTTTTCATTGGCCTTTTAGAGGTTCTGCTATTCTCTTCCACATTAGTAATTAGAAATTCTTCTTTTCCTGCTCACTGTCATTGCCCATCTGAATTTGGGGGTACATAATGTAATGATTTATAGAGGAACAAAGATACTTATAAGAATGGCTGTTTCTTTTCACTCCTTCTGCCACATCCTCTGTCCACTTTGACATCCTCTAGCCACATCCTATTGACACTTTGGATAACATTGGTCAGTGAGACAGTTAAATACAAAATAATATTAAATACTGCATGTTAAATGTTTAATAAGATACATTTTATTTACATAGAGAGCTGTGGTACATATGGATGAGCGCAGAGAAGAACAGATTGTACAACTGCTGAATACTGTCCAGAACAAAAATGAAAAAGAGCAAGAAGCTATGTCTTGGTGGTCTGATGAAGAAGGGTAATAAGAACATTCAATCTTTTTTGTTTTAGACAAAGTTACTTTATTTTTCAGTAGCAATTAGAAGCCAAGCAAGGACAGCTTAAGAATGGTAAAACAAGTAGTACAGTCTGATCTGATTTCATGTCCTGACTGCAGTTAAAAAATATAAGTTTTGAGATCATCTGGTTCAGTCCCCTTCCCGGTGTATCAGTTTACTTACTATCCCCAACAGGTGGCCGTCTAGGTCCAGTTAAATAACTCCAGTGAAAGGAGAGTGGACCATCACCTAAGACAGTCTGTTCTAGTATTAAATAGTTCTCACTGATAGAGTTTCTCCCCCCCCCCATGTATGATCAAACCTACTTTCTTGTCATTTATACCCTTTGTTTCTTACCTGTCTTCTGCATTAAATCTAAATGGTACTGCCCGTCTTTTCCATGACAGCCCTCCAAATACTTGAAGACAGCTGTCATATTCTCTCTTCCAGACTAAGCATAGCCGATGCCTCCAACTGTTCCTTTTAATCTTTTCCTTCCAGCCTTTTATCATCTTGGTTGCTCTCCTGTAACATACTCCAGTCTGTCATTAAGCTTCCTAAAATGCAGTGCCAGAATGAAGTAATATTTTTGGCTCAGTCAAATACTATTAGTTTCTTGTGAGACATTGAGTCAAATACTTTACTATAGGCAAGATCCACTAAGTCCTTCACATCATTAGTCAGGTAAATAGATCATTCTATCAAAAAGGAGTATTTGAGTGTTTGGGCATGATTTATTCTTGACAAATCCATTCTAGCTCCTATCAAGTGATGTATTCTTGGCTGTATGCTGGCTGATTAATGTTTGATCCACTATATGACACAGATTGACCATATTGTAGTCAAAGTTTTATTTGCCTTTCTCCTATCCCCTGGCAACATTTCTATCTTCTTTGCTTTCTATTGTCCATGCTACCTGAAACCAGTTCTAGTTGAATCTCTATTGGGGGGGTGGGAGTGGAATGAAGTGTATGTAAGGTAGTATACATACAGGTAGTCCTTGTTTAACAACCACAACTGGTACTGGCAACTTTGTTTTTGAAGCAAAGCGAATGCTAAATAAAACTAACTGCTTATGAACTTCAACATTCCTTTGCTCTACAGACCTGTGAAGGTTGTAAATGTGAGGATTGGTCATAAAGTTACTTTTTCATCGCTGTCATAATTGCAAATGATCGGTAAGCAAGGCAGTAGCTAAACGAAGACTGCACACACACAGACACACACACACAACTATTTGTTTATTTGCTGTTGTATCAGAGTTTCTTGCAGAAAATTAAATCCAGAAAGCACACACAGGCAGACTGATGCAGCAGGATTCATTTAAATAAGAAACTTCTTTATATACAAGAATATATATACAATACCAATGTAGATTCTTCTTCAAGCAGTTACAAGCAAACACATAGGCAGGAGAGAACAGTTAGTTTCATTTCAGAGTTCAGAGTGGACTGAGCCACGCCCAGGCTTCCTTCTTAAGTTTCAGTTTTGATTCTCTGCACAGAATTAGACGCTGCAGGCTCCCATTGGCTGATTTAGTTGCTATGCCTATTCATTGGCTGACCTTGTTACCATTGGCTCTCCCAGTTCATGAATAATCTGACATGTGAAGCTTATAACATAGCTTTTTAGTTTGAGACATTGTCCATAGGTATTGGCATTATCAGACAAAGAAATTAGGTGAACTTTTGGTATTTATGAATGAACATATTAAATTGTCTTTTCAAAATGAATTACTTTAAATTATATGATAACTCTAGTCCTGTGAATAACTAACATACTGAAGTTTAATTGCTTATGATGATGAATGTCCTTTACTGTCATATTCTAAATACCATTCCCAACACTTTCTCTGAATGTTGTCTCCATTGACAATAGATTTTTTTGTATCTGTATTAAGTAGTCAACAGCCCACTGAGGTCAGAGATAAGTACACAGGAGCCATGATGTTATACCTTACACATATAATTAAAGGCTGCAGCTTATTTGAGACAGTACTGTGATGTAAGCAGAGGGAGAATGGCAGATTAATACAGGTGAAAACAAAGTACAGATAAAATCTGATTCTGCAAGATTCATTGAAATTAATAGCACCTACTTAATTGTAGATGAGCAAATAGTTATAGATCAGACTTTTATGATTAAATATACATTTCAATAACATGCACTTTTTCATGGTAGGAATAGTTGCAATTATTCTTTTCCAGGTATGCAAAGGAGGTTCCTACTAAAACAAAGCCTGTGGTGGAAAATCCTGTTGTGGAGAAGGCGCCTGAAAAGAGAAGGCCAGCACTGGAAAAATCATTTCTGGTTCAAGATTCAGATTATCTCTTACAAGAAAATATGCCTGATAGTGACTTAGATGAACAATTTAAAGAAGAACTGAGAAAGAAAAAGTCTGATTCAAGATATATTGAGATGCAGGTACTGAGATTTTCTGAATGGCAGGCTACTATAATTCAATAGAGCATGAGGTATCAATTTTACAAATCTAGAATCAGACTTAATTTCTGAGTTGATATGTATAGAATTATAACAGACATTTTTCCCTTCAGTCAAGAATGCTCAGCTATTGAAGTTTCATACTCTGAAATCCTGTTGGCAATGGAATGATGAGATGGAAGTGAGGGAGAAAAGTAGTTTATATATTTATCTCTACTTGGAGTTAATAATTTTCATAATAATATAGGATCAATGTCAAGGTCTAGGAATAATGAAAATAAATTGGCAGTTTAAATCACATTGAATTTAGTTTCAACAGAGCTAGGATAAAGTCTTATTTCTTAGTACATAAGGCAACTTAGTTTGTGTCAGCAAACAAGGCACCAAGGTAATTAAACAAGACCAAACATAGTGTTAAACCAAGATTATGGGTAAGTGATTTGGCAGATGAAGTAAATCCAATAAGTGTTAGAACTGTAATAGATCTGGAAATGTTCTTGGTGTCTTGGTAAAGTGAAAGAACAAAACTTACTATGCTCAAGAAACTCATGCATTGGGCTAACAAGTGAGATAATCTACAGCAGTGATGGCGAACCTTTTTTTCCTCGGGTGCCGAAAGCGCGTGTGCGCGCATGACAGCGCGCGCATGCGTGCCAACACCCATAATGCAATGCCCCTGCACGCCCCGCCCCCGTGTATGCATGCACGACCTCCCACACAACCACCCCCTGCCCCTGCGCATGTGCACGTGAACCCCGTTTTGGTGCTAGCAGGCCTCCCTGAAGCCTCCTGGAACTAAAAACGGGCCGCGTGGGGGGAGCGCCGCACCCCCCATGCCCCGTTTTTGTGCTAGCAGGCCTCCCTGAAGCTGCCTGGAACTAAAAATGGGCCGCGGGGGAGGAACGCTGCACCCCCCCACACACCCCGTTTTTGTGCTAGCAGGCCTCCCTGAAGCCTCCTGGAACTAAAAATGGGCCAGGGAGGAGAGCGCTGCACCCTCCAACGCCCCATTTTTCTGCTAGCAGGCCTCCCTGAAGCCTCCTGGAACTAAAAACGGCCCACGGAGGGGGGAGCACCGCACCCCCCCACGCCCTGTTTTTGTGCTAGCAGGCCTCCCTGAAGCCTCCTGGAACTAAAAACGGGGCGCGGGGGGGAGCGCGCGTCTCCCGGCAGAGACCCGAAAATCATCTGGCTGGCAGGAGGCGCACGGGCATGCACGGTGGAGCTGATCTGGGTGTTGGCTCGCGTGCCTGCAGAGATGGCTCCACGTGCCACAGGTGGCACGTGTGCCATAAGTTCGCCATCACGGATCTATAGGATTATGAATTATGCCTTCTGGGCAAATAAGAGAAGACTAATTGGAGGAGATACATAAGTAAATTCAATTATGTCTCCTGTGTTTCAAACCAGTGTTGTTCAGTTAACAACTTCATGTTTAAAAGTATATGGATCTCAGCTTGCTACTAAGTAGGGTAAGCATTCGTTTCCTCCTTAAATTGTGATATCAGTGAGTAGCTGATCTGCAGTAGGCAGTTTGTCAGAGCTTTGGCTTACTTTGAAGGATCTTGTTGCAGTCCATGATATTTTCAGAGGCTAGTACTCCAGTGATGTCACCAGTATGACTTAGAGAAAGGTATGCTAAGGTATCTCTAGCAGAGACGCTGTTTCCTAAATATTTGGTACACTTTGTCTTGTTTCAATCAATTTTTCAATTGATGTATAATGATACTTTAAAAAAATTATTAAATGTAAAGAGAAAACTGAAATCTATTGAATAGGGGATATCAGGGAATTTATGTCTTATAATTCTATTGAACTTTTAAGAAAAATGAATTATTATGAAGTAACCAAGTTTCATGTTCTTTAATTTGCAGAGATTTCGTGAGAAATTGCCTTCCCACAGTATGAGGAAGGTATGGAATGTTTATTGAAATAATTTGTTTGCATCTTTAATAATTTTGGATAAAGAGATTTAATATGAACAAAATGAATGCTAAATAGTATGAGAGAAATCTCAATAACATATTAAAAAGTAGTGCAATAGGGTTATTTCTCTGAAGGAGTTGAAGCTTGATAATACACTATAACGGGTGTATTATCGATTTCATTGAGGGCTGTATCAGGTTGGTGTTTGACCTCGGGGGGCTGGGTTGGGTGGGGCCAGTTCGTCACTCGTGTTGGGGCCGCCTGTGGTGGCCTGAGTGCTCTGCCAGCGAAAACAGGCTCCCGAGCTCCGTTTTCAGCTGCGACAGTCTCCTGCAACCCTCTGCCAGCGAAAAAGGAGCTTGGGAGGGCCGCCCGCCGCTGGTCCTTCGCTATTTCCAGGTCGGCCCTGCGGGCCAGATCTAAGCACTCCATGGGCCGGATGCGGCCCGCGGGCCTTGAGTTTGATACCCCTGCACTATAACATCAAATTTAATTACCATTTTTTAAAGAACTGTCATCTAATCTTTTTCCAGTGTGGTGGCGATAGACTCCAGGCATGGGATGACTCTTGTCCTCTAGCTCTTTAGACTGAGTTCAAACTGAAGACACGCCTTGTGCCAACAGTCCCCAGTTTCGACTCAGTCTAAAGCTCAGCTAGACGTGTCAGGGAGAGCTCTTAGAGCTGATTCGCATTTCGGTGATTTTAATCTACTTATTCTGGATAGCAAGACAAGGAAGGAAGCCTTTACATTTACAGCGTGAAGAGCCATCGGCTCGGGCCCACTGTCGGCTTCAGAGATTTGGGCGCTTGAAAGCGGCTGTCAGTAAAAAGACCACAGACAGCCAGCGCCATTTTTGGTGTAGCGTGAAGGGCCGTTGGCTCGAACCCGCTACCCCGGAGCAGGAGACCGCGCAGGAACGCTCAAATAGAGCTGCGGGCTTTAAAAGCTTGCCGAGGATCGCAGCTTCAGAGGCGGCCGAGGCTTTGGAGTTCCGAGAGGGCGAAGCCTCCTTTGACAGCCGGCACCATTTTGAGGCGGCTGTCGGCTGCGGTGTTATTTTTCGGCGCCAACTCAAGTGGCTGTCCGAAAGAAGCCTCTGACAATTGCCACCTGGATTTCTGAGTAGTGTGAAGGGCCGTAGGCTCGAGCCCACTACTCAGGTGGAGAGATCCAGCCACAGAGTGTTTAATAGAGCCGCAGAGCCTCGCAGATCATGTACGAGCCGCGGTTTGCCGTTTGGAGCGGCTTGGAAGATTTCTCGGTTTTGCTGCGCTGAGTGTGGAAGCTTGCCAGCTGGAGGCACACAGGAGACAGGCTCTCTCGGCTGCCTGCCCAGAAGGGAGCGCAGACCCGGAGTAGCGACCACCTGAAGCGGAGTGGAGAGGCTTCTTTAGGCTGCCTGCCCAATAGGGAGGTAGACCGGGGGCAACAGTGATCTGCAATATCAGAGCAGCTGCTTGAAGCATTGTAGAGCTGCAGAGCGGTGAGAGTGCAGGTCTACTGCACAGTTATTGATACTGAGCCTTACTGACAGCAGACACTTTTCGGGGTGCCCTTCACTGTGAGGCTTCCAGCTGTTTCCAGAGGCCAGACAGAGATTTTTCAAGTCTGGTGGGAGGAAGCACGTGGAGAGGCCAGGTCATAAGACAGTGGCTACTGCTCCTTTTAGTGCCAACTTTGAAATGGCTGAGAAAGAGCAGACTGACAGGGCTGCCAGTCGGAGCTTTAAATATGTATATACTAAATCTAGAAGTGGGACCAAGGGAGTCGCAGCCAAGATAAGGGCTAAGGCTATCGCCATCAAGAGGCCCTCTAAGGCACAGGAGAAAGCAGAAAAAAGACTGCAAAAGGCCTTAGAGAAGCAGGTGGCCAAAGGGGCTAAAGAGGTAGAAAAGTTAAGAAGCCTCAGCCCCCTAGGGGACCGGGGACGCTATTACAGGTCCTTTTTCCAGTCAGACATCGGAACCATCCAAGGTCTGCAGGGCAGGGAGCTCGGCTTTCCGGGACTGGCCTCCAGTGAGCGTGGCAGAGCCTGGCTTAGTTCTGGTCCCTTCAACGGACTGCATGCTACCTCCACAATTCCTGTCACCCTTACCACAGGGTGGAACATCATACCGTCAGACAGGGCATCCACCAGAGGCCTCTTTCACCCCTACCGTGGTGGGGCTCCGCCAGGCGGGGGAGAGGGCACAGAAATGCCACTTATGGTTTAGAAGTGGATTTCTGAGGCTGTTCAGCGGGGCTTTGAGGCTGGTATATGGCATAATCGGCAATCTGCATCGGTGGTACCGGAGTTTCCTGTTATGGGGAGGTCATTTCAGGAACCACAGGACCTCGATTCTTATCAGGAACCACAGGACCTCGATTCTTATCAGGGCCCCGGCTCCCCGGACTCTTCGACAGGGGGTGCTGATTCTATCTCCGAGGAAGAGGGGCAGATAGATCAGGAGTTATCTGAAGACGAGGGTATGGCGCCCGAGCAGCCTACCTTCAAAGGTCTGTTCCAGCCACATTTGTTTAAGACCCTGCTTTTTAAGGACAAGAGTTCCACCCGATTAGGTACTGACTCTACAAGGCCTGAGGCGTCTCAGGGGGCGACAGACCCTACTGAATTAGTCTTTTCGGAGCCTATGGCAGAAACAGAGGCCATCCCAGTGCCCCAGCTGTTTCTGGACATAATTCAACGCCAATGGGCTTGTCCTGGGGCCTGTGCCAACCCCACATCATTTGACAGGAAATTCTATAATGTCACTCCAGACCTCACCGAACTTCTGCAGACCCCTGAAGTTGACGAGCCGGTGATGGCACTAGCATCTCCCTCAGCCACTCTCACGGATACTGAGGATGTGCTAAGACCAGATGAGAGGAAGGTGGAGCTAACGCTTCGCAAGGCCCACCAGGCGGCCGCCTGGGCGGTCAAGGTGGCCACGGCCACTTCCTTTTTTACCAGAGCGTTGCTGCTTTGGTTAAAACAAATGCAGGAGACAGTGCCGGCCAGTGACCTCCGGACACACCAAGACTTTAATAAGGTGGTGGCGGCCGCAGAATTCACAGCGGATGCCACGCTCAATTCTGCAAAGTTCAGAGCACAAGCCATTGCCTCTGCTGTCACAGCCAGACGTCTCCTTTGGCTTAAGCACTGGCAGGCGGACACTAAGAGGAAGTGGAAGTTGCCGTCCGCCCCATTTAAAGGGGTCAAGTTATTTGGGGCGTCCCTAGAACCAATTTTGGTAGAATCTAGGGACAAGAGGAGAGTTTTGCCATCCCTTTCCCGGCGCTTTGACCGCCATCCCTCCCCTCCTTTCCGTAGACCCTATTTCCGACCATATGCAGGGTCAGGCTTTCAGCGACCCCAGAGGGGTTTCGCACCAAGACAGTACAACCAGTCAGGGCAGGGGTTCACAGAAAGGAATAAGTCACAACCCCAGAACAAGTGGCCCTTTCGAGGGGGGACAACCGCCCTTTTTGTCGCTCACGATGACTCCAGGGCCACGGCTCCCATTGGTGGCCGGCTAGGTCTATTCTCATACCAATGGGAAGAAACAACTACGGATGCTTGGGTCAGGGAGACCATAAAATCAGGTCTCTCTCTAGAATTTCTCTCCACTCCCCCGAAGTTTTTTATCCATTGTCCCGTATCCAGGGACGTTACCAAAAAGAAGATAATGGAAGCCGCCATCCAGCATTTACTGGATATACAGGCAGTGGAGGTGGTCCCAGTAGAACAAGAGGGACACGGTTACTATTCCCTACTATTTGTGATTCAGAAAGCCTCGGGCGGGGGGGGGGGTGGAGACCAATTCTCAATCTCTTTTTTTTTTCCAAGTCAAGACTGTTATTGTGATACTGAAGACAGATGCCACTTTTTAAAATTCATGTTGCTTACATAGAATAAATAAGGTTATAATACTAACATGTAGTTAGAAACACATTAAGCTGATATAAAATTGAAAGTTAAACTAAACAGCTTTTTCACATAAAGATTTGATATACTTTTTTAAAAAAAATAATTTTTTATTAAATACACATAAAACACAAACACATACAAAACAAACAAACTAGTAAGGGTACAATTTCTCCATATTTACAATAAGCTTGCATCGGCTAATATCCACAGTTATATTATCCCTTATGTATATATTTACACTTTATAGTTTACTTTTTCTTCCTTTCTTTATTTCTTACTTCTTCTATAACGTTGTATAAAATAATCTTACTTCTTCTATAATAGTTTATCTTTAACATTCATATTAATCAAATATTGACAATTTCAGTTCATCCTTTACCTATTCTTTCCCTCTTCCAGCCATTCATATAGTTTATTCCATACTAAGTAATATTCGGATTCTTCTTTTTCTTTTATTTTCTTCGTTAATTTGTCCATTTCAGCACATTCCAATATTTTTCTAATTATGTCCTCATCTTTTGGTATTTCCTCCTGTTTCCAAAATTGCGCATAGATTATTCTTGCCGCTGTAATGATATGTATAATCAGATACTGTAATTCTTTTTTATATTTTTTATCAATTATACCCAATAAAAATAGTTCAGGTTTCCCATCTGTATCTTCTTTTATTATCTCTTTTAACCATGATCTAATTTTGTTCCAGTACTTTTTTGCCTTTAAACAAGTCCACCATAAGGGGATGGCGCACGAGCAGCCTACCTTCAAAGGTAGCCACATTTGTTTAAGACCCTGCTTTTTAAGGCCAAGAGTTCCACCCGATTAGGTACTGACTCTACAAGGCCAATTCTCAATCTCAAAGGACTCAACAAGTATTTACGGTACCGGAGCTTCAAGATGCATTCTCTACAATCGATCTTGGAGACTGTCAGAGAGGGAGACTTCTTGACCTCCATCGACCTCACAGAGGCGTATCTACACATACCGATTCTACCACTTCACCAGCAGTACCTGAGGTTCTGTTACAACGGCAGACATCTGTAGTACAGGGCCCTACCGTTTGGACTGGCATCGGCACCCAGAGCGTTCACCAAGCTCTTGGCAGCGCTGAGGGCCTCTCTCAGGACAATACCAGTCCAGATACAATGTTATCTGGACGACATACTAGTATAATCCTCCTCACACAGACGGGCAGAGGAAGACGTACGGGACACTGTACAACTTCTACAAAGCCATGGCTTCTCCATCAATGTGGGGAAGAGCCACCTCAGCCCAGTTACTCGCCTATTACATCTGGGGGCGATAATCGACACCTTAGCATGTCAGGTTTTTCTTTCACCAGACCGACTGGAGAGCATCAAGGCATTAACGCAGCAGATCTGATCGGACAAAGTGGCTCCCCTAGCCTTACTATCCAAGCTTCTAGGCAAGATGATATCTTGCATAGGGATAGTTCCTTGGGCACGGTTCCACGCCAGACCTCTGCAGTGGTTTCTGCTCCCCTTCCAGAGGTCGGGCAGGAGCAACTCACCTGTGAGAGTTCGGGTCCCGACAGCAGTACTGAGATCCTTCCTCTGGTAGGCATCTGACCTCATGGACAGGGGTTGTGTTTTCAAGGAACAGAAGCGTCTAACTATTACAACTGTTGTGGCTTGCCTCCGTCCTGTGCAGCTGCTCATGGATCCGGAAGAACAAGAACAGACCATAGGGTGGCAAGAGCAGTCTGTAGCTCCGGCACCGGAGTCCGAGACCGAAGAGGAAGCAGGGCCAGAGGACGATGCTCAATCAGGGCCTTCTGCACCTCCCCAGCAGGAGTTCAGTGACTCCAGTGAAGAGGACGGGCCTCTGATTGATGCTAGGGCACACAGGGCAGCTAGCCGGCAAGAGTGGCTTTGCAGAAGGAGGTCTACTCACAGGTAACCCTGCAGGCAGAGGGGCCACGTCCTAAGCCTATATAAGGTTGACTCACAACGGACCATTTTTGCTGGAAACAACGGATGTCTCTACCGGGCTTCTGATTACTCTGTCGGTGCTATCAGTTGGACGAACTCCAGTCCAGGCTCTCGGCCAATTCCAGCAATTTGAGGCAATTAAGGTCTTCATAATCTGTTTTGTTTTGTTTTGTCTTTGAACTCCCGGCCAAAGTGTTTGTGAATGTTAACAAGCACTTTGGGGAGAAACTCTGAACTTGAATGATCACTAAGCCTTGATTAGTGATAAAACCTACTTTAGTTTGGACAAGTGTGTGTGTGTGTCGTTTCTGGGGGTTTGCTACGCTGGGTCACAACAACAACAGACGCCAGCCTGGAAGGATGGGGAGCCCACTTCCAGAACCTAGTGGCCCAGGGGAAGTGGTCACAGACAGACTTACACCAAAGTATAAATTGGCTAGAGCTAAGGGCGGCTCGCTTGGCCCTAAAGGAATTCAAGGAGCAGATTGCAGGCCATCATATCCTCCTCCTCACCGACAATGTGGCCACCAAGGCACACATAAACAGACAAGGGGGCACACACTCCAAGTCGCTCATGAAGGCGGCGGAGAGGCTATGTCACTGGGCGGAGAAGAACATACTTTCTATCAAGGCCGAGCACATTTTGGGCTCGACGAATGTGCAGGCAGACTGGCTGAGCATAGCCACCATAGACCATTCGGAGTGGAGTCTGCACCCGGAGTTGTTCTGGGAGATATCGGATCAGTTTGGACCTCGGATCTTGGATCTTTTTGCTTCCCCGGCAAACAGCCAGCTGCCCCGCTTCTTCTCGAGATTCCCAGCTCCTGGGGTGGAGGGAATCAACGCTCTTCATTGCCCATGGCCTCAGGGGCTTCTCTATGCATTCCCACCCCTGGCCTTGATCCCGCGGGTGCTCAGGAGGATGTTAGTTGAGAGGGCGGAGGTGATACTGATAGCGCCTCACTGGCCCAGACGTCTGTGGTTCGCGAAACTGGGGACCGTTGGCAGAAGGCATGTCTTCAGTTTGAACGCAGTTTAAAGAACTAGAGGACAAGAGTCATCCCATGCCTGGAGTCTATCGCCACACCCTGAAAAGGAGCTTATCAGGTAGGACCAATGCCCCTTCTGCTGAGACAGTTATGAACCTAATATTAAAACACTACTTTTAGTTAATGTGGTTGGCTAAAAATGTAGACTGTAACTCAAGAAATTAAGTAGCTGCTTATAAAGTACTTAAAAACTGTTGTTGTATTAATGCTAACATTTATTTATTGCGAAGCTATCTTAACAATCTTAAAAGAGATAACTTTTTTAGCAAAAAAATGCCCCTTTTTAACATGTAAGGCTAGTGCCAGCCATTGTACAAGGTAGAAAACAAGCTGTTTTTGTTTCTATTTAGTTCCATGTATTAATCCATTTTTCTGATCAGAGAATTAAGAATAAATGCAGACATTTCAGATCTAGTACAGCGGTTTGCTTTGCTGGAAATGCACCAAATGATAAGCATTTGGTTTCTACAAATCCAGACTGCTTTTTAATGAATTCCTGTTTGTCTGTTTTTTTCTTTTCCCAAAGGGGCTACAATTGGTATAATTGTTTCTGGCTATGTTGCATATATTTTTAAATGAATGATGTTTCTTTGTTAATTAATTTAATTTATATCCTATCTTTTATTTAGAGGAGCAGTTCAGACAGATAACAAAATTGAAACCAAGCACTAACTTGATCAGTGTGTAGTGTGAATTTTATTTGCTTCATCAGTGAATTGGTGGATGGATACCAATTGGTGGTGCATTTATACACACAAAGTGACCACTTTTATTCTTTTCAAAACAGGAGCTCGTCAACCTTATAAATAATAGTCGGGTAACTGTAATAAGTGGTGAGACTGGCTGTGGAAAGACGACCCAGGTAACCCAGTTCATTTTGGACGACTATATTGAAAGAGGAAAAGGATCTTCTTGCAGGATTGTGTGCACTCAGCCTAGGAGAATCAGTGCTATTTCTGTAAGTGGTATTTAACTCCATTCTGTAATTAAAAGTAGTAACTACAATATGTTTTAGAAAAAGATAGATTTTAATAAAGTATTTCTTTTTTAAAAAATTAAGGTAGCAGAAAGAGTTGCAGCAGAAAGGGCTGAAAGCTGTGGTAATGGAAAAAGCACTGGATATCAAATTCGCCTTGAAAAGTAGGTGATTCTTGTTTACAGCCTGACATTTCACAGAATGCAGATTCTCTTGGAACATTTTCCAATCAGTTGGAAGTATACTTAACATTTGAGTGGCTAGATCAAATTTTGTTTGATTTTATAGCCAAGAATGGCTTATGCATCACAGTCGATAACTTGAACAAAAATGAAGCTCTGTAGTTTGACTGGCCTTTAAAATAGGGTACAGTACATGATTGCACAACTTTTGGAGACTCCACTGATGTGTTGGAATTGCAGCTTAACAATAATTTATTTATTTATTTTATTTATTTATTTTGTCAAGCATGTATATCAACTCCCGAAGGACTCTGGGCGGCTTACATCATAAAAAATAAAACATATAAAAACAAT
>QLTV01000799.1:269530-296966 GCA_003457575.1 Thermophis baileyi
TAATAATAATAATAATAATAATAATAATAATAATAATAATAATAATAATAATAATAATAATAATAATAATAATAATAATAATAATAATAATAGCAGCAGCAGCAGCAATAACAGAAACCTATTAAATATATATATGCTACCCCATTGTAATGACTCTGGGGCTTTGGCTGATCAATGCTAGTGTAATAGATTTAAACTACAATCCAATGTCTACACAGTGTTGTGAAAAAAATATTTACCCCTTTCATATTTTCATTTCTGAATGTTTGTGTGCCTTTGCCATTGAACTTCATATAGGTTTTGCTAATGTATTAAGGAAATCTAACTAAACAGATAACACTAATATTTAGTGTTTTTCCCCCCACTTATTTCGTAAACATTTATTTAACAAGCTGTAAACACCTTGAATTGTACCTGGAAGCAGATTGGCAGCTAGTGCAGCTCACGGAGCAGTGATGTTGCATGGGCCATTCTTCGGGTCACAAGAACTGCCCCTGCCACCACAATCTGCACCAGATGCAGCTTCTGAATGCTCTTCAAAGGTAGCCCCATGTAGAGTGCACTACAATAGTCCAACCGTGAGACTAGAGCCTGAATGGCTAAGCACAGTATAATTGCAATATAAGTTGAAAAAGATCATCTTAACGATTATCCATTTTAGCATAGCTGTACGTATTAAGTTCATACATACAGTGTTTACTGGGGCAGTGTGAACTATTTTAAATAGGAACTTCAAGAGTATATTAGTGTAAGGAAAGCATTCCCCTGTCCCTGAAGCATTAAAGTAGTTGCATCCTCTCTAAAGTTTGGTGTGCCTGTTTGAAGATTCCCCCTCTCCCTTCCACACACAAATTGTTCACTTTGTCTGATTTTCATGCCCACACGAACGTGCACTTTGAGAGAATCTTTGGCGCAACTGTTCCCCCCTCCCCCAGCTGTTAAAATTGTACATTTGGAACGGAGAACAAATATAATCTAGGAAACCCTTTGTAACACAGAGAAAAACTAAATAATTCTTGAGAAGTGGCTCTTCAGCTTTTCCTTAAAAATTAGCAGAGATGGAATACTCCAATCTCCATAGATGAAGAGATCCATCCCTTCCAATGTTTTACACATTGCTGATTGCTGGGATATTTTGATTAAATATTTATCATTATTCTTTCTGTCAAATCCATCCATTCCAATTTATTCAATACCTATCCTAATATTGAAAATGTACAGTATCTTTATCTTAGTAACAACAAATGTGGCTGTATTAAAAATCATATTTAGTAAAACTTAAGTTTTTAATTAATTGGAAAGTAACTTTGAGAACTGTTTGTACAGCTTCATTGTCTTTTTATACTTAAGTTCTCTACTTTTTCTGTTTCCTAACTGAATTTTACATACAACATCCTGTGTATTTTAATTTTCAGATAGGTTTGTCATCATACCTTTGCATTCATTAATGCCTACTGTTAACCAGACTCAGGTATGTATAACTGGTGCTAACCATAATTTTATTAACTTCATCTGTAGTAGTAGTCTTCCCATACTGACTGTATCATTTGGCGACCCTTTGAAGTTACAACAGTGTAAAAAATAATAGCTTTTACAACCAATCCTTGCATTTATGATTGTTGCAGCATCTAATAGTCATGTAATCACCATTAGGGTGCTTTGCAACCTGGCATTTATTTATTTATCTCATTTTTACACCACTCTTTAAGTGACTCTGGATGATTTATAGTAAGAAACATACCATAGTACAAAAGGAGAAATAAAAGCAGAGTTAAAACTAATGTAAAAACAAAGTTAAAAAATTGAGGTATTAAAGTTACAGAGCTGGAGGGAGCAACATCACATCACCAACCACCTGCAAGATTGCATATCTCTTTTATACCTCCCTACCAACTGGCAAAGTCAGTTCTGATCCCCATTTGTGTGCTTGCAACTGGCTTGCAACAAACAGAGTTAATAGGGAAGGCGGAAGTAAAATCATAAGTCATGGTCGGTCGTGTGATGTTTTGTTTAGCGACCATGGTGCTAAGTGATTAAGTTGCCGGTTCTAATTTTGGTAACTAAGTAAGGTCTACCTGTTGAAGAAAACGTATTCATCTCTGAAAAATATCTTAAATTTGAATACAATATTTGTTGTTGATTTAAATTAATTTAGTCTGGATTATCAAAAAATTCATTAAGTAATGTGAAAAAATCAGCATTTTTCCTACTCTGAAAAGATTAAGTACATACTCAAAATGTAGCCATCCTAAATCTCACATGTGATAGAATGATCTTATAATACCCACCTTTCAGCAGTGTTACATACACCACACAAAGTCTTGTGGGATTGGGGTGGATTATAAGTAGTGCAAAATAAATAATAAATATATCTCTTAAGATAAAGAACATAATGCTTTAATTAGGGGAAGTTATTCTACTTTCAAACACTTGTTTTTCAAGAGATTAAAGATTATTGGTGATAATCAGATTTTAACATAACAGGAATAGATCCATTTGTCCGTGGCACTTGAGTATTAGGAGTAGTTCAAATCACACTGATTTGAGCAAATCTATTCTATATATAAGAAGTTTATCTTCAGCTTCCATATTACAATTTTTTTTTGTTTCTCTTTGATTGCTAGTACTTGGTATTTAAATGATGTGTTTCAAATGATATATTCATTGTTTTAACTGAAGTGATTTAATATTTAATAAATTTAATACATAATATATTAAAAATCCTTGTAATAAAAATGGATTTTATAACAACATTTATTATCTTTGTGTCTTTTCCATGCTTTTCTTTAGGTGTTCAAAAAGACCCCTCCTGGTGTTCGTAAAATTGTAATTGCTACAAACATTGCTGAGACTAGGTAAACATTAGTTTATGCTTCTAGAAATATATGAAATTATTAGCAAAACTTTGAGTAGCTTAATAAAAATTAAGGTGATTTCTTTTCATCGTAGTAGGAATAAAATGGAGGGAAATATTTCTAAACATTTTCTCTGTTTTTTCATTATTAGACTATTTTGTTTAGATATTTTAAAGGATATACAAGAGGATCTAGGCCAGTGATGGGAAACCTTTTTTTGCTCGGATGCCAAAAGGGCGTGCGCACGCACAATAGCATGCGCGCATGTGCCCACACTCATAATGCAATGCCGTCCCCCTGCGCATGCACACACAACCCCCCGTACTGCCCCCCCCGCACATGCGCGCAGACCTCACTGAAGCCTCCGGACTTCCGGTAGGCCCGTTGGGCCGTTTTTCGCCTTCCCCAAGCTTCAGGAGGCTTTCCTGAAGCCTGGGGAGGGCGAAAAACGGCCCAATGGCCCAACTGGAAGTTCGTTTCCAAACTTCCGGTAGGCCCGTTGGATCCGTTTTTCGCCATCCACAGGCTCCGGAGGCTTTCCTGAAGCCTGGGGAGGGCGAAAACAGCCTCACCCCCACCCTCCGGAACGCCGAAAATCAGCTGGCCAGCGCGCATGTGCGCGCTGGAGCTGACAGGGCAATGCCTCGCGTGCCCTCAGATATGGCTCCGTGTGCCACTTGTGGCACGCGTGCCATAGATTCGCCATCACGGATCTAGGCATTTTCAGCATTTATAAATTGAATTGTATTCCTGAGTTTGAAGTTAGGGACAGTACCTGTGGCAACTTTACTGAACCTACCATAATTTTATTGAGCCAAGAATTGCAGAATTCTAAACCTGGACTGTCTGTGCTGGGAAATAGTGGAGGGCATCAAATTGAGTGAGGCAGACTAACAGAATAAATGCAAAGATCTTTATTTCTTTTTCTTTTTTTTGGTTATGCCTCAGAAGGCACATCTGAAATTAAATGAATAGTACATTGCTATTTTACTTACACTGCTAAGTTTCCACTGTGCCAGTCTTAGTTAAGGCAGATTTATTTGGCTTAAGGTACCTGTTCTACAATTATTTGATGCTCAGACTGGCAATTCTTATTGATGAAATGTAGCTAATTATATGTAGAATTAACACTATGTCAAGGTTAAGTATTAAACATTAAGTAATTCCATCCAGTTTCTCCCAGTTATATCGGGCAATGTGGTTTAATTCTAATATTGCAGGGTAAATTTGTCCTCTGATAATTTCACCATTTCACACTACAGTATTACCAGGATTGCCTTTTTTATTTTATTTGACTTTTTGGCAAAGGAGGAAACAAGGCATCAGCAAGTAATTGTTGCTGTTCCTTATGGCTTGATTCATCAGCTATGAGAGGAAAAAAGGACAATGTTTATTTCTTGCAAGGAGAAAATTACTTCATAAAGGTATTAGCTAAGAATCTGTGTGATGTAGATAAGCAAATTGCTTCTCTCTGTTTCTCATTTCTTTGTTTCTCATTTCTGCAGTATCACCATAGATGATGTAGTTTATGTTATAGATGGAGGAAAGATAAAAGAAACTCATTTTGACACGCAGAACAATATCAGCACCATGGCTGCAGAATGGGTTAGCAAAGCAAATGCCAAGCAAAGAAAAGGGAGAGCAGGCAGGTAAGTGTAATGCCTATTGTTATAAAATTTGTTCAGTAGGAAAATGTTGGCTCATTTGGAACATTTTCTAATTAACTTTAAAGACATTTCATTTTTTCCCTTCACTGCAGATGCTTTCTTAATATTGAAGTCTTATTGCTTCCCTATTGAAATTTTATTTGCTGAGTGGCTCTTCCAATTTTAATACTTTTTTAATGAGTGGAAAAATCAAGGTAGTATAGCAGAGCCCCACTATATTTTATGGTAAATATATCAGGGCATTGGGTAGAAATTGATTTATCAAATGCAATCCCTGCTATCTTCATAGTTCACTCAGGTGCTTAAACTATGGAAATTGATACCTGAATTGTATGCGTTAGTGGTTTTTAAAAACTGCTTTACCAATTATTAACATTATTTTCTCTGGTATTTAAACTTAATTTAACTATTGTGTAAATTCAGTTGTTTGTTTTTACTTTTCCTGTGATCTCTTGATATTGGCATTAAAAAAATGTAGTATGTAATATGAGTTACAATAAAAAATATGAACTCTAAATCTGAATGTATTTTAACTATTGTACCATCAAAAGTTGTTGGAAGCCTCAAAAGAATTCTGCTTCTTTTTCCCTACAAATGTGTACAGATAACATGAAAGGTTGAATTCAGAGGGCCAGATCCTTTCTTCTTGACTTGATGATGTTGCATGTGTTTGTAAACTAATCTCTCAGTGTGGATTTATCAGTAGTATTTTTTATTCTAGGTGTTATCCATTTACTACATTCATTTAAACCATACAGTTCAACATCAGTTGCATATAAATATTTGTAAATCCCAAATTCCAAGCATCTGAACAAAATCTATTAATACCCTCTATGAAGGGTTTTTCTGTGTGTCTTTTTCTGTGTGTACCCATATTTACAATTGTCCCTGTAGTTTTCCTGGCAAGATTTTCAGAAGTGGTTTGCCATTGCCTCCTTCTTAGGGCTGAGAGAAAGTGATTGGCCCTAAGTCACCCAGATGCCTTTGGGCCTAAGGCAGGATTGGAACTTCCAGTTTCTAGGCTAGTGCTTAACCATTATATCAAAATGGCTGTTTCTATAAGGCAGTGGTGTCAAACTCGTGGCATCACGTGACGTATCGTGACTTTTTCCCCCTTCGCTAAACCGGGAGTGGGCGTGGCCAGCACATGACATCTGGGCCGCGAGTGTGACACTCCTGCTATAAGGTATACAAGACGTTCTTGGGTTTTAAAAGCAAATCAACCCTTCATATTCTCCAAAGAGAATAACTAAGCCCCACTTACATTGGTGACAAGATTTTATCCCATACTATGTATTATCAGTGTTCCTAAAACTGTAAAAGAGTGGTCTTTGGCCACAAGATGTTTGCTCAGCACTTATAGGGGAGATAGGTTACATAGAAATTTTATAAATAAAATAAAAATGATAAAATATAGACCATTGACCATCTTTATAACTGCTTCTGAATGATATATTAGATAGGCATGGATATTAAGTTTGATGTTTTCCCATTGTAATTAGATTGTTCAGTTTGAATTTGTATGTAACACAGTTCTGTAAAAAAAGTGATACTAAATAGCTGTAATTATACAAAGCATTCTTATTACTACTTGGGAAAAAATACTTAATAGAATATATTTATACTTTTACAGAGTTCAACCTGGCCACTGCTACCACTTGTATAATGGTCTTCGTGCCAGTCTGCTAGATGATTATCAGTTGCCTGAAATCCTGAGGACACCTTTGGAGGAACTGTGTTTGCAAATCAAGGTAATTTACACAATTGGGACAGTGATAATATATCCTGGTGAAGCCTTGGTCTTGCTCTTTAGGAAACTGATTTTGATAAAAATGTTGAATTGGTCATTCAGTAATTTTACAATATTTCTGAATCTCTGGGTGACCTAACTCAAAGCTAGGATCCTAAAAGATGTTGGGGTACAGAAAATAGAAACAAAAATAAGGAATAAAAAATAGCAAGTTGACAGTACATTTTAAAAATAATAATTAATGACTAAAAATAGATTAGCTGAAAGGTTTAAATGAACTTCTTTTTTTGCTTTGAGGTAAAAAGATTAAATCTTGTGAGGATAATGTAGAATATAATGATTGTACATTGGTTAATGTTGACCTTTTACTGTGATTAATATTAACTGTTAATATTTTTCTTACAACAACCTCCTTGTGAGGTGGGTGGGTCTGAAAGAGAATAACTGGTTACCCAACTGGCTTTCATGCCTAAGAGAAAATTACGGAAGTCAATTTCATGATTTCTAACTTCCCTCCAGAAGTCAGATTGGCCTCCTTGGTAATACTTTTCGGTAGACTAGCAATGGATGAATTCTTGAGAATTTCAGGGATGTGATTTTTCTCCCATCATCTTTTCATGTTCTATGTGGTATTATTGGTTTTGAGTTCCATGAGCTCATTTGGGGTTTTGGAGTCATTAAAGGTAAAGATTCCCCCGCACATACGTGCTAGTCGTTTCCGTTTCTAAGCCGAAGAGCCAGTGCTGTCCGAAGACGTCTCCATGGTCATGTGACCGGCATGACTAAACGCCAAAGGCGCACGAAGCACTGTTACCTTCTCACCAAAGTGGTCCCTATTTTTCTACTTGCATTTTTACGTGCTTTCGAACTGCTAGGTTGGCAGAAGCTGGGACAAGTAACAGGAGCTCACTCCGTTATGCAGCGCTAGGAATTCGAACCGCTGAACTGCCGACCTTCTGATCGACAAGCTCAGCGTCTTAGCCACTGAGCCACCGCGTCCCTCTTTGGAGTCATTAGGGTTGTGAATTAGCTATGTTTGTTTAGTTTTCTTACAGGTGATGTTTGATTGTAATTGTTTTACTTTATCATGGACAGATATAATTAAGTAGAATCATGGTTTTCTTTCAGATTTTGAAACTTGGAGGTATTGCAAACTTTTTGATGAAACTCATGGATCCACCATCACATGATGCTGTGATGCTGTCCATAAAGCATCTAAAGGAGTTGGTAAGTTTCTTTTTCTCTTGCTTGTATACAGGTAGTCCTTGACTTACAACAGTTTAGCGCCCATTCAAAGTTATAACGGCACTGAAAAATATGACTTATGACTGTTTTTCACAGTTACAACCTTTGCAGCATTTCTATGGTCATGTGATCAAAATTCAGATACTTGGCAACTGGTTCATATTTATGACCGTTGCTGTGTCCCAAGGTCATGTGATCACCTTTTGCAACCTTCTGACAAACAAAGTCAATGGGGAAACCAAATTCATTTAACAACCAGGTTACTAATTTATTAAGTGCAGTAATTCACTTAACTGTGGCAAGAAAGGTCGTAAAATGGGGCAAAACTCACTTAACAAATGTCTCACTTGACAACAGAAATGTTGGGCTCAATTGTGGTCGTAAATCGAGGACTACCTGTACTAACAAATTTATTCATACTTAATTTTAGAGTGATCATTGAAAAGTTAAAGAATTGCCATGTTTAGCCTAAAATAATGCATCATTTACTGTAACAATTACGATCTTTTTATAATAAAAAATATTGGTATAACTACAAATACAAATTTAACATTGCAGCTTTCCAGATTCAAAATATGTTCCTTTTTGAAATTATAAGTCTAAAATAAAATGTTATAAATATTGTGTTTATAAATAAAATAAAATGTGAATAAGTAAACTACCATAAACAATGGATATTTATTTTAATAATGCACATTTTAGAAATTATTTAAAATGAAAGCTTTATGTTTTGCTTACAAAACATTAACTGTTCAACTTTTTTTTTTTAAAAAATCATGCCTAGAATTGTATGTATATTTATGTTCTGTTGTTCTTGTACATTAGTTAATCTGTAGTCTGAATCCGTTTTTGAATTTTCTTGTCTTTATTTTTGCCAATGGATAAAAAAATGCAAGGAATGGCTTTGATATGTCAGCATTGTGACTGAATTTGGCCCTCATTTTCTATTTTCATGTGATGAAAGGATAAGTTTGGAATAAACACAGATATTCTTACAGTGAATATGTCATGCTAGATATTAAAACAGTAATGCGGCTACAAGAAACCTAATAATTGTCCTAATAAACCTAATTTAGTAGCTCATTGACTTTTATAAACCTAATTTAGTAGCTCATTCTTCTTTATTAAAGCCATTATCCATACTCTCCTCTCTCGTGTTGTATGTTTTTTTCATTGATTCTGTCTCTTTCCTCTTCCCACTGATAGAATGCATTGGACAGACAAGAACAGTTGACTCCCCTTGGTGTCCACTTGGCAAGATTACCTGTGGAGCCACACATTGGAAAAATGATTCTGTTTGGAGCCTTATTCTGTTGCTTAGATCCTGTTCTCACTATTGCAGCTGGCCTCAGCTTCAAGGACCCCTTTGTCATTCCATTGGTAACGTATCTGAAAATAAAATTAAAAAACATGTAAAATGCCTTTTTTTAAAAATGTTAGTAAGAAGTAGCTGGCAGAAATCCAATGTTTTACTTGATTCTATTCGAATTGTAGCAAATTCAATGACACTTTGTTGCATGCTCAGAATGGATTTTTTTAAAACTGTAAACAGATGAAAAAGTGTTCTTTGGTTATCTTAATAAGTATTTTCCTCCTCTAAAGGGTAAAGAAAAAATAGCAGATGCAAGAAGAAAGGAACTCTCAAGAAATTCTAAAAGTGATCACCTGACTGTTGTGAATGCTTTCAAGGTAATTCTGTTACAATTGGCAATCTGTAGTAATTTCAGAGGGTAGCTGCCTCTTTGAAAGAAAGGCATGCAGAACTCATAGATATAAGAAACCTTTATTGCTGGGCAATGAATGAAAGCCATAGGAGTTTTCTTACTGCGGTATATATTTATTTTACCGGCAGAGTGAAGCTTAATCTATGTTACAAATACTTTAATTTGAACACCAAAATCTTACATCAGTAGCTGCTGTGATTCATTCTAAATAATGTTAAAAATTCAGTTTAATTTCACTTCAATGTTTCATCCAGTTTGTATATCATGAAGTCCCTTTATCTTAAGATTAATTACTTCAAATGTGTTTGTGAACAGTAAAAAATCTTCTGATAGTTTAGGTAAAGGTAAGCTTTTGGATCATAGTCCATTAGTTGCCTTTTTATTAAAAATAGTGCTTTGGAATTAATTTTATTTATCTATTATTTATTACATTTGTATGCCGCCCATCTCCCCTACAAGGAAACTATGGGCAATGGGATTATTCCTTCCCTATTCTTATTATATCTCATAATGCTATAAGGAAACACTATTAATTTTGTTCTGGGCTATTTCCTGTTTTGCATAAATACATAGCTGTATGACAGAGATGATCAGTATATGTACTTTTTCAAAAATAATGTATTTTAATTATAAAATTTCCTATTTCCTGTGAAAATTCCTAAATCTACTTGGTATCTGGCATCTCATTGTATTTTAACAATCACATTTATTCAGTGCAGTTTTTCTTTGAGTTATTCTAGTAGGACCTGTATTAAAACATAAATCTTGTTTTCAGGGTTGGGAAGAAGCTCAGCGGCGTGGCTTCAGGTACGAGAAGGATTATTGCTGGGAGTACTTTCTTTCTTCCAATACCCTGCAGGTAATAACTGTTTGCCTCTTTTGGAATGTAGGGAATCCAGAATACATTCCACCACATTGTCTCTGGCAGGAAACTGCATTTTACAAAATTTACAAGAGGTTACTTGGTGCTTATATGTTACTCTCTAGATGCTTCGAAACATGAAAGGGCAATTTGCAGAACATCTCCTTGCAGCTGGGTTTGTGAATAGTAGGAACCCTAGGGACCCCAAATCCAACATTAACTCAGGTAAATGTTGAGGGGGAAGCAAAATAACAGGGAGGCTTTCGGTTCTTCTATTGAGAGTTCTACTTCCCCTGACTGTCTTTTCTTCCAGAAAATGAGAAGTTACTCAAAGCTGTTATCTGTGCTGGACTATATCCAAAGGTGGCAAAAATCCGAGCAAACTTCAGCAAAAAGAGAAAAATGTAAGGCTTCTGAAAATTTACTCTGAGACTATTTATTAGGAATGCATATAGATCAATTTATTAAGCAGCGCTCCATAATATTGCAGCAAATTTACTTGGTATATTGGTTGTCTTTTTAGCACTTTTGCCTGCTGAGATTTGGTGTGAAACCATTGAAGAGAATCCTTTTCAATGAGCACTCTTAAGCGTCTTACCTTTTTTAAACAGCAGGATATGACTTTTCAACAGTCTTTCAATCCTAGCTTCCAACAATGTAGCCAACATGATCTAGGATCTTTTCTAAGGTCTCTTAGTACAAGGTTTTTGGGGTTGTCCCAAGATTTTCTTGCAGTAATATTCAAGGAAGGTAGAGTGAGAATTGGAAGATTAGGTCTATCCATGTTTTTGTTGCTTTACCTATGTTCAAGACAAATACCTGAAGCAGCTTAAAAGTGTTCCAACATGTTTTTTTTAAAAACAAAAACTGACATACAGCTACCGGTAGTTCTTGCTTAATGACCTTAATTGGGTCCAGAAACTCTGCTGCTAAGCAAAGCTGTCACTGAGAAATGGCGTGACTGTGCTGTCTGGCTGGAAAGAGATAAAATAATTCAGTTTCACACCAGTGACTATTGCTTGCCTCCTAATAATTGCCCTCCACTTTGGAATGCTTGAGTGCCTGCTTAATGTCTTGTTGTATAAAGCAATGTGAACACACTGCAACCCCGGGCTGGGAGCCATGGGGTCCTATGCAGACTTACTCTCTTGAAATACCTTTGTCTCTAATCTCTTCACATTCTAAGGAGGGGGAAAAGGAAAAAAAAAAAACAAGCTATTCCTGTAGGCCAGGGGTCTGCAACCCACGGCTCTGGAGCCGCATGTGGCTCTTTCATCCCTCTGCTGTGGCTCCCTGTCGCTCAAAACATGCGTCACACCCGCCAATGTGCGACACCCGCCGGCACACAATTTATTGAGCTTTTCGAGCCATCTTTTTTTTTCGAGTTCAAAATGTTTTTGTTGCATGCAGAAATAAAAATTTGTTTTCTCTGTAGCAGTTCATTGATTACATAAATGCAACACACTATAGTTTTTTTTATAAGGTAAAAAACGGTATATGCAGTGTTATCTTCATTTTAGACGTCAAAAGGTTTTTGTGGCTCCCGGTGTTTTCTTTTCTGTGGGAAACGGGTCCAAATGGCTCTTTGAGTGTTTAAGGTTGCCGACCCCTGCTGTAGGCAATCCTTTTGCCTCATCCTCCCAGGTTTCAGAGTGGAGAGGAAGAGATTTCAAGAGAGTAAGGTGTTGCATTATTCCCATGGCTCCTAGCTATATCCTAAACATCTACATCCTAATAACCCTAATCTGAAAAAAAATATATATATATATCCAGAAACTGAGTTTGAGGATTATTTGATGTTTACTTTGGTTATTTTAGGCTCTCTAAAGTCTTATCCAAATAACTTTGTATAAATTTTTTTTCTTTAAGAAATCAACTAATCAGATGATATTGAAGGGTATCATTTTGATTGTATAAACATCTGAAAGCTGAAACAATCTGCAATAATATTGTTTTGTCACTAGATGGGGTTGCTAATGAACATTTTAACATCTTCTCTCTTAATTGCTCTCCTTTACATATTCTAAAAGTATGTTTGTTTAGCAAAAATATGTTAATTATTTCTGGGATATCCTGAATTAGGAAATGGTAGAAGATGGCTTTTTATTAATAGCAGAACATATTCTACTATGTAAAAAGTAAATAACAAGGAAGCAGTGGGTCATCGATTTGGAACTATCTTTATGGAAAAAGCAATCTTTTAAACACGGAGAGGAAAAATAAAAGAATTTATACATACAAGAGTACTAAATATACTTGTAGGAAACTAGCTGGATTCTTTTAATTTTAATGAGGAATTTTAAAAGATTATTCTTAACCTCTTTTGCATGTACTTTTTGGTTCTTGACAAAGTTTTAATGTAATATTTCTTAACCGTGACAGACAGCTCCCAAAATTCCCCAGCCATGGAGTTGAAGTCCATACATCTTAAAGTTGCCAAGGTTGAGAAACATTGGTTCAGTGTAGAAGCTACTTTCTAACATATATTTACTGAGAGAAGACATATATAATGTTCCACATCTACATTTGCTGATCCTTACACGGAACAATTGTTTTATTTCATTGAGGGCTGCAATCCAGATTTTCTCAAATTTTCCCCATTCCTAGTCACCTCCCTCCATGGTACTTTTTTCAGAGGCTCCCCCAACTCTTAGGACCAGTCAGAAGTCAGTGTCTCACTGTAGAATGGAGAGAGAACCAGCAAATGGTCATTAACTTTTTCAGGCCTTTAAAAAAAATTTTTTTTTTTCTTGTACGTCTCTGTCATGTAAGTTGTAACTGCTTTGTGTCTTTCAGGGTTAAAGTTTCCACCAAAACAGATGGAACAGTGAATATTCATCCCAAATCTGTGAATGTTGAAGAGACAGAATTCCATTACAACTGGCTAGTTTATCACTTGAAAATGAGGACAAGTAGCGTAAGTTGAACATTTTTTTACTAATTTTAAATATAAGTGTGTATATAGATGGACGTTGGCTGAAACAATTGTGGTCTTTCTATGCTTGTTTCATCCCAAACAACCCTTATTAGTTACAGATATCAGTTAGAAATAATTAAGCTTTCCTCGAGAAAGTAACAGCAATAGGTAGATAATCCTACACTGGAAGATATCAGTATTAAGATGAACATTAAGTATTAAATACTTAGTATTAAGTACTTAATACTTAAGTATTAAGAAGATGTAGCCAGTATGAATAAATCTCTATGAATAAATCTTATTGTATATTCACTTTTGTATCATGCTTTTGCTTAATACAAAGCAAAGAGGTACAAAGGTACCTTTGCTTAGCATTTGGCCCTATGTAATACTGTTAGTAGTATAAAAGAGAAAACTTTTATGTAATTATTACAAAAATATCTGAATTGATTTGCATTCAGTCAAGTGCCATAAAGGGCTGCTTTCAGACTCAATGATAAAACAAGCCTTTAAATTAATTAATTAATTTAATTAAACTCAGTGAATTAGATAATATGAAATGCCTAATGGGCTAGAAATAAAAACAAAAACTGCTCATTTTTTCTTTGTGGTTACAGTAGAAAACAAATGTAACTTGCAAAGCTGCAGGAATGGGGTTTATTTCTTTCATTGTAAATCATGATTTACTGTGCTATATGGACATCGTAAAGGCATTTAAAATCAAATAATGTTCCAAGGCCTCATGTTGATTATATTGCTATATTTATTGTGTGCTAAATGTTTTCGTTACTATAGATATACCTGTATGATTGTACGGAAGTTTCGCCATATTGTCTCTTGTTTTTTGGAGGAGATATTTCAATTCAAAAGGACAAAGATCAGGATACAATTGCTGTAGATGAATGGATTGTTTTTCAGTCTCCAGCAAGAATAGCACAGCTAGTAAAGGTGAGTGAGTTTCCGCTACCTCATGGAATTGGCCACTTAAAATAGTTGACACAATTTAATAATTATATTATAAAGACTATTTTGAAAAACATGTTTCATATATATTATTTTCTTAAAATATAGTAAATATGAAAAATATTAAGCATAATTCTATTCAAACATTTCATTAAGTGCTGATGCTTAAAACAGCTGCATCATTTTTTTCCACAGCCTGTGAAAAATATAGGCGGTTTTAATTAATAGAGTGATGCCCCACTCAGAATCCAAAATGCTTCTTCCAAATGATTTTCAAAGCATACACAGACCTAAGATAGAAAACTTCCAAATACCGTATTTTTCGGAGTATAAGACTCTCTGGAGTATAAAACGCACATTAGTTTTTGGAGAGGAAAACAAGAAAAAAAATATTCTGCCTTTGCCTACCAACATCCATCGGTATTCGTATCAGAGTTTATTACAAAAATCAAAACCAGAAGCATACACAGATTACTGATTCAGCTAGATTCAATAACTTCTTTATAAACATAATAACAGATGAATTTACAATACCATTAGTAGATCATTTTTTCAAGTAAACACAGGCAGGAGTTAGCTTCATTTCAGCAGAGAGTACAAGCACAGAGAGGACAAAGAGCAGAGTGGACTGGAACCATACCCAGCCTTAAGCTAAGTTTCAGTTTCGATTCTCTGCACAGACTCAGAGGTGGTTAGCTCCCATTGGCTGACTCAGTTGCTATGCCTATTCATTGGCTAACCTTGTTAACATGGCTCTCCCAGTCATGAATATTCTAACAATTTGTCTGGCTAGCGTCCTTGCAGCAAACAGCCTGGTCAGCTTCAGCACGTTATCGCAGCCTGATTCAGCACGAGCAGCTTATTGGCAGTTGGATTGGCCTCCCGGAATACCACCAATCAGCTGTTCCAGGCTACGGGGATCGTCACAGCCCATCGCCGCCTCCACGCATCGCGTTTTTGGCCTCCATGTGTCGCATTTTTGGTCTCCGCACGTCGCGTTTTTTGCTTCCACACACTCCGTTTTAGACCCGTTCCAGGCTGCCGGGATCGTCACAGCACATCGCCGCCTCCGCGCATTGCATTTTTGGCCTCCGCACGCTGCATTTTTAGCCTCTGTGTCACTACGTTCATATTTATTTGTCAGCAGGACTCTTATTCTGAAATGACAATGTACACTGATATGCAGTCATGTGAGACCTGTACTGCGCATGTGTTAATCTTTCCTTTGTTCTCTTTGTTCTTCACCATGTAGACACAGACTTAGATGTTCTTATTTTTGTCTTGCAAATATATTACTTTTATTCTTTCCTGGACTCCGGTCTTATTCTTGAGGATTGAGAGCATGGAGACAAGATTCATTTCGCCTCTAATTATTTTTCTCCGCAACATGGTAGCAGAGGATGGTTTATCTTTATTGCTGTAATGTTTCTCGCTCGTCATTCTCAGATAACCGGCCAGGTTTGTTAGCTAGATTTATTAGCGACTGAGGAACGCTGATTAATCACTGCAAAAATGACCAAAAGGAAGAAAAAGAAGAAACATCGAGCTAATATCTACACACCGCCCGAATTTGAGAGCATGGAGACAAGATTCATTTCGCCTCTAATTATTTTTCTCCGCAACACTCTGCGCGTCGCGTTTTTGGCTCATTCCAGGCGGCGATCCCCGCCACCTGGAACCAGCCGAAAATGTAATGCGCAGAGGCCGTAAACGTGACACAGAGGCCATAAATGTGACGCACGGAGGCCAAAAATGACCGAAGGGTGGGGGCTGGCAGGTGGGCGGGGCTTCGGTAACATTCGCTGTATAAAACGCACAGACATTTCCACCCACTTTTGTGGGGGAGCGCGTCTTATACTCTGAAAAATACGGTATTTCTATTTGGAATGCTAACATTAATTATAAAATAATATTCATACTAAACTACTGTATTTGTTATTCAGCTGAATCACTCAGTCTGACCTTCATGTATTATGTTCCGCATGGATTAGCAATTACCTTTTAAAGATATATATGCATTAAACTTGACTTCGAGAAATACCATTTACTTTGAAAACAGAATCTTTGGACTGTATTGATCCCTTGAATATCGTTTCCTTTTGATACTTGCAATTAAAAAAAAAAATTCAGAGTCCAAAACTGCATTATATACTACATCTTTATATAGCTTGAACAGATAAACTTGTTCTCAAAACAAAACAGTTGACTTCCTTTTCCAGCTGCAGAAAATCTGAAGATTCAAATTTAAGTTAAATGTAAATTTTAAATTTAACATATATTTTCAACTTTTTAATTTTATTAGGCATATTGAGTGTGTTGAGTAGAAATTTAACAGTGATAAATTTAATTGCATTTGATAAAATATTGAGGGGAAAAGGTGGGGGGAAATGAAAAAATGACTGCATGAAAAGAAAGTATGAAGCCCTAGATGAAAAAAAAAAAGTATTATTTCCCAAAAAAATGAGTGAAAAGAAGATGTGGAAGTTACTTGGTATAGAATGAAAATAATTATGTTATAGAGTGCTGCATAACTATTTGTACAGTAATGGGAAGAATAGGAAAGTATGCTTGGTAAAATGATGAAGTTAAAGAGACTGAGAATGAGAAAATGCTTCTAAGAAAATGGTGAAAAAAATTGATAAAAATATTGTGCCTGGTGTATCTTGAGAAAAAGAATAATTGCAGAAAATGTAGTCAAATAAACAAGACTACAAAGAGAAAGCAAATGCAAAGTAACTGAAATAAGGGAATTTCAGAAAAAGGAAAGAATGTTTCAGAGATTTGTAGGAAAATGATAGTGATATATCAAAGAGAGAAATTGAAACAAGTACTTTAAACATTACTGTCAAGAGAAAAAAAATTAAAAAGGAGGTTATAAATGCTGTGAAAATCTTATATATGCAGGTATGCATAGTATGCATAGTATAACTGGACAAACATGAGTATGGTTTGTTGGCTGTGCAACTTGTTTAACACGTCTTTGAAGGTTGCTTCTATGCCTGAAGATTGAAAGAATGCTGTTATTTTTCCTTGTATACAACGGAAAATGTATCAAGGATGAATTCAATAGAGAAAGAGATATAAGTATATATGTATTAATATTTCAAAGTGTAAAAGGAAAACTATAGATTAATAAATATAGAAAATATATTGTTTAGATAATCTAATATAAAAACAGAATACAGGTAATCCTCGACTTACCACTGTTCATTTAACAATGTTCAATGGTTCAAAATTACAATGGCCTTGGAAAAAGTGACTTAAAACCCATCCTTGAAGTTACAATCATTGCACCACCACCCAGTCACATGATTATAATTTGTGCAGTTGGCAACTGGCTCACATTTACCATGGTTGCAGCATCTTGCAGTCGCATGACTGTGATTTGCGATCTTCCCTGCTAGCTTCTGACAAGCAAAGTAAATTGGGGAATCACTTTACAATTGGGGAATCACAAATTACAGGATTGTGTAATTTGCTAAATGACTCCATGATTTGCTTAACGACCTTGATAAAAATGGTCTTGAAATCAGGTCCGGTGAGTACTCACTTAGTGACTGAAATTCCTGTCCTTATTGTGGTTATAAGCTGAGGATGGCCTATAATGGTAAAAACTTGATGTTACTCACTTTCGCCAACAACCCTTTTTTATCCTTAGGATTTGAAAAAAGAATTGGATGACCTTCTACAAGAGAAAATAGAAAATCCACAACCTGTGGACTGGAACAATACTAAATCAAGGGACACTGCAGTGTTGACAGCTATTATAGACTTAATCACTACACAAGAGAATGAAACTGCCAGAAACTTTGCGCCTCATTTCCAAAACGAACAATACAATTAATAGTGTTCCCTTGCTGTTGAAAACATGGTAGTGCTACCAAAAAAAAAATTCCATCTCTCCTTTTAATTTTTTTTATACCTGGGCATCTTGATATTTCATCTTTAGCGTTAATATTTCATAATGACTTTGTGTAAATGGCATGCAATGTATAAAGTACCTGTTTACATAGCTCTAAGTGCATTATCATCTGTAATATTGTGTATGTGCGTCAAGTTATTTGCTGCTGCTTGTATAACTTTGATTTCCCTCTGGCAAAAGTTGGATAAAATAAAAGAAGGAATGATTTTTACATTCTTTGGCTTACACAATTCTGTGAAATTGTTGGTTTGAAAAGTGATCAGATTAACTAAAATTTCACTTTTTGAATATTAGTCTTATATTTATTGTCTGTTTAGAATTAGTAAGGAATTCAGTTAGTACCAGTATACCATATTTTTCGGAGTATAAGATGCACCAGAGTATAAGACGCACCTTAGTTTTGGGGGAGGAAAACGGGGGGGGGGGGAGAAATTCTGCCTCTGCCTACCTTAGGCTGGTCAGCTTCAGCACATTAGTTCGCTGGTTGTGAGCTGCTAAGCAGCTTCAACAGCACAGCTGATCGTTGGAGGCTGCTTGCTTCGCTCGCACGCGCCTCGGGGCTGCTAAGCAGTTTAAACAGGACAGCTGATCGTCAGAGGGAACTCCAGTGAGTAAAGCCGGTGAAGTGCGGAAGTGGTAAGAAAAGGCAGCAGCTGTTCCGGATTGCCATTCTGGGATTTGCGCCTCGCGTTTTCAGCCTCCAAACGCTCTATTTGAGAGCCGTTCAAGGCTGCGGGGATCGCCAAAGCACATTGCTGCCGATTGCTGCCCGAAAATGCGACGCAACAGGCCAAAAACGGGGCGTGCGGAGGCTGAAAACGCAATGCGCAGATGCCAAAAACGCGATGCGCAGAGGCAGCGATCGGCGGCGATGTGCTTTGGCGATTCCCGCAGCCTTGAACAGCTCTCAAACGGAGCGCTTGGAGGCTGAAAACGCGAGGCACGGAGCCCAAAAACGCAAGCCATTGTCTGGCAATCTCTGCAGCCAGGAAGAGGATGCACGGAGGCCGAAGGGTGGGGGCCGGCAGGGCTACATTCGGAGTATAAGACGCACCCAAATTTTCAGCTTCTTTTAGGGGGGGAAAAGTGTGTCTTATACTCCGAAAAATACGGTATATCCCACTGGGAGCTGTAGTGTCTGTAAAGTTGAACGAAGTCACTAGATAAGAGTATGATGGGAAAGGCATTCATGAAATGGGTATATGTTTGCATCATTTTAGTATAGTAATATGTGCTTCGTTCCAGATGTTTTGCATACAATGTAAGGAATAACATGTTGACTTTCAGCAACCAAGGCTTTATTTACAACATAAAGCCTTCTCTGATAGCTTGCAAAAAACTGTCAGCTGTATGGATGAGAACAGGTTTTAATGTCTTCCCTTTGCAAAGTGTATTTGAATATAGGGCTGTGGAACAGCAATAAGGTCCTTCAAATTCTATTTCAATAGTGTATTCTTTATTTTTAAAAATTGTTCCTGCAATTATAATTGAACCCATGTGCTACTTTTTTTAAAATCAGTCTGTCCATGTTGGACACCCTCTTAATGTGTGCAACTCCCTGAATTCCCAGTCTTCCCAGCTGAGATTTGTGGGAGTTGAAGTTCACACATTTGGAGAGTGTGCAGGCTTGGAAACATTATTTGTCCTAGTGTTCATAATGCAGAAAATTATAGCATAATTATAGGATTATAGAATATTCATGAAGTTATTTCAAGAGTAGCAGAAATACGTTATTATTGTATAAGTTATGAGCAGAGCTGTTATGTTGGCAATGTCTGAATGTCATTGCTGAAATCTAGGACTACACAAATATTTCTTGCAGAATCTGGATTTAAGCAGTATCTACTTAAACAGTTCAAATTATATAGATATCTTGAAACTGATGCGTCAATCCACGTCCAGCTAATTTAAAGACTTTTCTTAAACCATAAAAATGGTACAAGACCTTCATCTTCCTGGGGCATGCAACTAAATCTTAGAAAACTTTTTTAAGATACTAATTGTAATTTTATAGACGTTGCTTGTGTGACCCGAGGTTTTGTTTGCTGAATATGTGTTTTGTATTTGATTTCTTGTAACCTGATGAACTCCTTATATTTGCCATAAATTATGTCCAAAATTCCTATGTTTGGTTTTCTAAGTTGGTTTCCTAATATTTTTTGCAGTTTGCTCCAATATATTTTTGCTATATATGCTTAATTTGTTTAATAGGCAGTTTTGGGGGAAAAAATTCCAGTTCACTTGTAAAATTTAGAAGAGTCGCTAGAAAAGATTGTATTAATATTCAAGTTGAACATTATTTCTCTCCATCCCTATAAACAAAATTGACATTATTAGGTGCAGTAGTCCAAATAAAATTTAGTACTTCTGCTAAAGTCCTTGCTAATGAAAGTAGCTGCATAGATTCCTAGAAACAACTACGTAGAAGTTTTTTTCTGACAAGATTTTGCTATCTTCTCAGTAAATTCATCTGGAAAGTATTGTATATTGTGTAGGAATCATGCCTTTCAGTACATCTAGGTTGTCTAGAGGTTCCTTGCTGTAGCTGTTATTTTTTAAGTAAAGGTTAAGGTTTCCAACTCTAGGAGGTGGTGCTGATCTCTCTTTCTTAGCCGAGGGAATCATCATTGGCAAAGACATCTCTGTGGTCATGTGGTCAGCATGACTATATACCAGGGGTCGGCAATCCGCGACTCCGGAGCCGCATGCGGCTCTTTGGGCCCCCTGCTGTGGCTCCCTGTCCCATCACTGGCTGGCCTCTCCCTCCCCTCCCTCACCTGGCCTGAGAAGGTAAGGGCGACGGCAGGAATGGAGAAGCGGTGGGGCTAATTCTCCGGTGCTGGTTGAGGAACATAGCCACCCCAGGCAGAGGCTTTCCTTCAAGCGACCCTCCTCCCCCTCTCGCAACTCCCTGGCTGGCTGTGGCAGGGCAAGGAGAGTGCGCATGCACGGGGAGACCCTCAAGTGTGCGCCAAAGCGCAGCAAAGGCACGTGCGGAGGGCGGGCGGCTGCTCGCTTGAGGGTCTTTGGACGCGGCTTCTCTCCTGCCCTAAGGATCTGGCCATTGCCTTTCCGTGTCCTGTCCCGCCCCCCCCCCGCAGCTCTTCGGCTGAGCGGGGTGGGCGTAAGCGCCAGCCCGAAGCAGCAGGAAGCAAAGGCTGCCTTCGCTCCGGTGATCCTCCTCCCCCTCCTTCTCCTCTCATGTGGGGTGGGGGGGCACGGCAAGGCGATGGCTGGATCCTTAGGACAGGAGAGAAGCGGCCCTGTAGCTGCCTTCACGCCACATTTACACGTAAGGCAGCCTTCGCTTCCTGCTGCTTCGGGCTGGAGCTTACGCCCTCCCCGCTCAGCCGAAGATCTGCGGGGAATGGGCACAGGACGGGACATGGCAAGGCAATGGCCGGATCCTTAGGGCTGGAGAGAAGCCGGGTCCAAAGACCCTCCTTAAGCGAGCAGCCGCCTGCCCTCCGCATGTGCCTTTGCTGTGCTTTGGCACTCGCTTGAGGAGGGTCTCCCCGCGCGCACCACAGCCAGCCAGGGAGTCACGAGAGGGGGAGGAGGGTCGCCCGAAGAGAAGACCCCGCTGGGNNGGTGGCGACCATTCCTCAGCACACAGAGGGAGGAGGGGGGAGAAAGAGAGATGGGGGAAAGAGCGAGATGAGGGAGGGAGAGGGAGAGAGAAAGAGAGATGGAGAGAGGGAAAGAGAAAAATGAGAGGGAGGGAGAGAGAAAGAGAGGGAAAAGAGACAGATACCTTTTTCTCATAGAAAAGAAAACATAGAGCCACAAAACCTGGGTAGGCGTAGCTGGGTGGTGGTGGTCATGTGACTCGGGAGTGACATCGAGTTGGCCATGCCCACCCAGGTTTTGTGGCTCTGGGTGTTTTGTTTTCTCTGGGAAACTGGTCCAACTGGCTCTTTGAGTTTTTAAGGTTGCCAACCCCTGCTATATACGAAGGCGAACGGAATGTTGTTACCTTCCCATCAAAGTGGTACCTATTTATCTACTCATATTTGCATGCTTTCGAACTGCTAGGTGGGCATTTTTTTAATTAATGTAGGATTAACTTTTCTGAACTCATTCGCAAACACTTGTCCTTAAGGAATAGAAATTATTTTAGCATGTATCTTATAATTTTCTGATGTAGATATGAATCTGTTTGGAAACAAACTATTACTGTAATGGAATTTTTTGGTTGCATACTGAGCATCCAAAACATACTGTGTAAACGTTCCTAATAGGTTAAATTTCAAACTTTGTGTAACCAAGCAGTGAATTATGTTACATACATAGCTATCTAATGTAAAATATAAAATGGTATGGTTTGAATACTAGCAATTCCCCAAGTGACAATATATTAGCTGAGTTCATTGGCTAATTTGATTCAACATTTCACATTTTGTTTCGTAGCTTATTTATTTCTCATGGTCCAGTTATATTACTTAGCATGAGGTATGGTCAAATACAAATCTTTCTGCTTCTTATAACTTGTTCCTTTAAAAAAAGACTTGATTATATTTTCTCTTTGCAGATTGCAACAATGTTTATTTTAGATTGCAAGTAACCAAAACAGAGATGTATCCTACCAATACATAATACATGTTATTTTAAGATCTGAAAAAAAGTTTTAAGTTTTTTATTAATATATATGCTACATGCTTGTTTTTCAACCATATGAACTTCAGGATCTTGAAATGATTTTAATTTTTTTCAATTTCTGACTCCTTGTGACTTAATAGCATTTCATCAAGACTGTCAGCAACCATTTCTTCCAAGCCCATGTTTCTGTCATCTGACATGTAACTCTAATTGTTAGAAAACTTTTAAAATATTAATTGTAATTTTATAGAAGTTGTACAGTATCTGGCCACCTAAATGTTCTGTCATCCTCTTCTTTCAATTGCTTTTGATTTTTTTCACTAGGATTGTTGGCATATATGGAGGCAAGGGCTGCTATTGCTAGGGCCAAAGTTGATGGGTTCACTTCTTGAGACTCCCTGAAGGCTGAGTGGTGTACTTAATCATCTAAAAGTTCATCAGTTGTAGTTGACTAAACTTTGCAGTCCCATCAGAACTGAAGCCAAATTCATGTAGGGAGTTGGAGCTTGATCTTTTGCTGAAGGAAATCAGGGCCATGACTGCCATTGGTTCGACATCTATCTTTCCTCTGTGCCTGCCAAAATTTTAGTTGTACAAGACTGTGTTTTTCAAACTTAGCAACTTTAAGATGTGTGGATTTCTACTCCAGAAATTTCCCGGCAGTATGCTAATTTTTCATACAAAAGCAAAAAATTCTGCAAGATCTTATGATCAGATGCTTTTTTGATCCAAGAACTGGAATTCTTCATTCAGTGTTGTATAGATCTGCTACTTTCAGATGTCTATTGGCTTGGGAGCCATAGATGCTCTACATTATCCTAAAGGCAATCTCCCTTGGTTCAACCATTGATGATCCAGCCCCTTCGGCAATATTGGGAAGCAGCAAATGTTCCTTTTCAGACTGAATTAATATCATGTTAGCCGACATTTGGATCCATTACTTTCCATTCTACACAGAATGGAACCCAGGATGGAATTGAGTGACTGGTTAACCTATGGAAGACATGACTCAATGAATTTGGACTTCACTTAATTTGGCAAAAACTGAATACCTGGAATGCAGCATCTAGACACATGGTACAATCAGTTGATAGTACCCTGCTTGTAAAGGCCTCTGATTTTCGTTACCTTGTATCCTGCATAACTGATAGTGACACAATTCTGGATGCCTGGGCACAGGTGAATGCTCCTGGTTGAAGTGCCAAGTCACCGGTGTCCTCTACATCTGGAAGATCCTACTGTGCCTTAAAGATCTACCACATGGTTGTCTATCCAGTGGCGCACTATTGGGTGGAATGCTGGCAATGAAGACACACGAACATGCACCGCACACAATGGAAATATAAATGATCAGATGGTCATGGGGGGTCACCCGGCTGGATCATATTGCAAACAAAGACATCTGGAAGGCCTTCAAAGTTGCCCCAATTCCAGATAAAATGAGAGAAGTGAGACTGGTAGTGTGGACATATGGTCAGAGCTGATGTGGAATCCATCATGAGGTGGCCCCTTGCACTCAGCCCAGATGGCTAGCACCCTCAAAACCAACCAATGAATGAATGGACTGCCTGCATGAAGATATGCGAGCTGTAAGCATATGCCCCATCGATGCAGACTGGACAATTGGTTAAATGCAAAACTGGACCACGCAATATAATGGTAGCAATGCAAACAAGCCTTTCCATTCTACACAGATCGGATGCAGACTTACATGGATAAAGGGTCACCACTAAAAATCGAGCAGCTTTACTAGATACAGAGCTAACATAATCCTGAGCAATTTTTACCTTAGCAGAGTGTGGTATTTATTGAAGAAATGCTGCTACCACTCCTTTATGCTGTTCATCCCACTCATAATACCGGATCATAGAATAAATGTCATTTAATAACAGATGGAACTTTCCAATAGTGCAAGTTATGTTTATTTTGGTACTAGCAAACCAAAATAAATTGCAATAACAAACCCAGACATGATACAACCCTCTTATGCAAGTCAAAGAATACAGGTAATACATGAGATTAGAGATAATAAAGTAATGAAGGTGAGACTAAAAAGAAAATGGTTTTATTAAGAGTATAGAAACTGAGTACTAGAATTAATGGTTATTGTCTGATTCTCTCCTATTATCTGACTTAGATTTCCTCACTTCCAATTATCACTTCTCATGTTATTAACATTCCTTCTTGTTTTTTAAGCATTTTATGGCTATAGTGGCATTTTTGTTGCTTTTCTAAAGGGGCAAAGAAACGTGATAGTGCTGTGTGAGATCTGTCTGGTCTACCTGATGCATTTTCTCTGTGCAGAAGCATTTTTGCAGCCAGTTTCCTTGTAAAGAACATGTAACTAAATATTCTGTTTGGAAAACAAGATTTATTTACATACAAAAAATACATACATTGAAAATAACCATCTACAGCCCTGAACTGGCTGCTACCCCCCAATGCAGTTATCTTTTAAGGCTATGTACATTACCATATTTTTCGGAGTATAAGACGCACCTTTTTTCCCCCTAAAAGAGGGTGGAAATGTTGGTGCGTCTTATACACCAAATACAGCCATTTTTGGCCTCCCGAAGCCCCGCCCCCGTGTCTTATTTTTGCAAAAAATGGGCCCGTTTTTCACAAAAATGGTGCACAGAGGGTTTGGGAGGCCTGCAGAGTGCTCCTGGGGGCTGGGGGAAGGCAAAAATGTCCCCGTTTTTGCAAAAAACGTGCAAAAAATGGGCCATTTTTCACAAAAACGGTGGCATTTTTGCCTTCCCCCAGCCCCCAGGAGCACTCTGCAGGCCTCTCAAACCCTCTGTGCGCCCCGTTTTTTGCAAAAACGGGTGAAAAACAGGCCCGTTTTTGAAAAAAACGGGTTGCGCAGAGGGTTTGGGAGGCCTGCAGAGTGCTCCTGGGGCCAGGGAGGACAAAAAAATTTTTTTCTTACCTCTTCGAAATCTTGGTGCGTCTTATACACCGGTGCGTCTTATACTCTGAAAAATACGGTACATAACTTCCATTATGGTCTATGGCCATAATAAAGATTGTTTTGATTGGATTCTGAAAAATAGCAGTAGCAGTTAGACTTATATACCGCTTCACAGTGCTTTACAGCCCTCTCTAAGCGGTTCACAGAGTCAGCATATTGCCCCCAACAATCTGGGTCCTCATTTTACCCACCTCAGAAGGATGGAAGGCTGAGTCAACCTTGAGCCGGTGAGATTTGAACCGCCGAACTGCAGCTAGCAGTCAGCTGAAGTAGCCTGCAGTGCTGCACTCTAACCACTGCGCCACCTCGGCTCATAAAATGTCATTTTTGTCATTTTGATGGAAACCTAAATATGACAGTTGCTTTAATGCTTTATTCTGGACCATGTATTAGCATACATTGTATCAGAAAGGATGTAGAAAATCATTTATGGTCCATTATTATACTTACTATAGAACTTTCATCTAAAGGGGGGAAAATCACTTCATGGATTTTTTTTAGCTGTTTCTTATTAAATGCTAAAAAAAGTTCAGAATTGCTAAAATATGTCAGTAAAACGCCATGCCTATTTACATAAGCAAATGCATTACGAATTGATAAATTATGACTATAAATGCAAATTAATTCTTCTGTACATCATGTAATGAAAGTATTTTCAAAGTCAAACAGAAATACAAGAGTCATTTAAGAAGGGAAAAAGGAAGACCATATACCTTGCTAAAAACAACTTGAAATCAATGAGGTAAAATTAATACAGCTAGCATATATGAACTCAAGTCATGTCGTAGTGCTTTAAAGTAGCAAGTTTAAAGTACATTAATAATCCATCTCAAGCACTACTACAATTCTTAACCCATTTAAAATAATGTAAGGGATTATTTCTCCTTTAATTGGAAAGTTTCCACGACACGGGTGTGATTGAACAGTTAAATGATTTTTAAAAATTAATTACTTCTGTATTTTGAAAGAAAAATTGGTGATTTGGGGATGGGTGTGGATGGAAGAGACTAATTAAAAATCTTTTTTTTTTTAAAAAAATATTGAAATGTCAGTAAACTTACCATCTCATATTACGCACCAATGATAAATGCTTGCTTTGGAGATACATTGAAAATATACGGCATTATATTCTGTATATCTACTCCCATCCATTCTTCCCCTCCCCAAACCTCAAATGTTCATTGCAATGTTGCTTTTATTGTGATAAAATGCCACAATATTTTCTAGTCCACTTAATATGCATAATGTAGGCACCAGGGGTGTCTCTTGCAATACTATTTGTACCACCACAACTAAGATAACTTCTCAGTGCAGTTCTCATTTCACACCACAGCGGAAGAATTTGGGGTGCCTCTTAAGTAAAGCACCACAGATATCAGGGTATTTGGTGGCTGGCACAAAGTCAGTTGTCTAAATAACTTGGAGTAAATTTAGCAACCATGTTTACATATTTGTTGGAGTCCTCGTAGATGTGCATTGTACTCTTATAGACCACAAACTTCCTGCCTTTTTTTGTATGAATTATTGTATGTATTCATTCCATCACAAAGCAGCAAAAGAAACTTTTGCAGAAGGATGCTTATGTTGTGGCTTGCCCCCATCCCGTGCAGCTGCTCATGGATCCGGACGAACAGAAACAGTCCATAGGGTGGCAAGAGCGGTCTGTAGCGCCGGCACCGGAGTCCGAGACCGAAGAGGAAGCAGGGCCAGAGGACGATGCGCAATCAGGGCCTTCTGCACCTCCTCAGCAGGAGTTCAGTGACTCCAGTGAAGAGGAGGGGCCTCTGATTGATGCCAGAGCACGCAGGGCAGCTAGCCGGCAAGAGTGGCTGTGTAGAATGAGGTCTCCTCGAAGGTAAACTTGCAGGCAGTGTAGAAGGAGGTCTCCTCGAAGGTAAACTTGCAGGCAGAGGGGCCACGCCCTAAGACTATATAAGGTTGGATCACACCACACACTA
>QLTV01000799.1:297161-311789 GCA_003457575.1 Thermophis baileyi
CTGGGTCACAACAGCTTAATGCAGCCTTAAGCAGAATAGAGTAACGTCTGATGGACTTCAAGTATTAAACATGATTTGTAAGTAGTAGTTGCCAGTACCAGAATAATAGTGTGCTGCTTTTGCTGGTAGAAGCTTTTTCAGAGGACTTCTGGGTGGTCTAATAACTCACTCCAAGCTTACAACTGTTGGCAAGGGTTTTTAATAAAGAGCTGTTTTTTCTGTTACTACCAAGTTACTGATGGAATGGCTTCTTCATCCCTTGTACTTGGTGGTGGGTCAAGAGGGGAGAATTGCTAAATCTTTGACAAAACAACAAAGGCAAGCAGGAGAAGAAAATTAATGGAGTTTCAAAAATAAGGGCATTTTTTGTCCAATTCAAGGGACGTCCTGATTCAACATTGTTAATGAAGAAGAAACCCACATGTAAAATAGATAAAATAGTTTGCCACATATCTTAAGATTTAAGCCATGGTGGCGCAGACTGGTAAGAATGCAGTATTTCAGGCTAATTCTGCTGACTGCCAGCAGTTCGATTCTCACCAGCTCAAGGTTGACTCAGCCTTGCATCCTTCTGAGGTTGGTAGAACGAGGACCCAGATTGTTGGAGGCAAAATGCTGACTCTGTAAACTGCTTAGAGAGGGCTGTAAAGCACATATAAGCAGTATATAAAGTCTAAGTGCTATTGTGAATACTATTTTCTTATGGCATAACTACCATAATCCAGATGACCAGTAGATGACCAGATGGCAGTGAAGAGCTAAGCACATTCTCTCTTCATTCCATCTGCTATCATCTAATGGCCACCTGAACTTTTGTAGGTTGTACCCCAAATATTTAGTTATTGTAGTTCACTGAAGTTTAAGCCTTGCACAGTAGTATCTTTTTCTGGTATATGGACTAGGCGGTTGCCAGTTGATTGCATTTTTTTTAAAAAAAGTCTTACCTTAACCTTGATCAAATAAACTAACTTCATATTCCTTCCTTTTAATTTTACCAGTCTTTATCTTTCATTCAATCAATTACAGTTGTAGGATTTGATTTCAAGTCTTTTTCCATGTCAGGATTTCTTCAAGGTGTTAACCACCTTTTGTAGATCCAATTAGAAAATGTTGTCCAATCATTCTGTTGGTTTAACATTTGTATTAACTTTTTCATTTTTAAAACTTCAGCCAGTTTCTTTTGTATCTCCAAATCATTCTCTTAACCTGTCATCTATTGATTCACCTATCATTCCTTCATTAACATCTTTTAGACATTGCCTGTCCATAGAAACAGACATCAATACTGATACTATTGATATTGTAGTTACTAACATCTGACTCCATTCTTCAAAGATCTTTAATATTTCCAATGTTATGTTTTGTATCATTTTGTAAGTCTCAGTACTGACATCAGGCTTGTAATTTTTTTTTCTTTTTGCTTAAAATCTGTAGTTCTCTGTACTGTCCAATTTCTAAAAATTGCTATCACATGAAAATTTATTTCCCATAAGTTGTTTAATTTTTTATAATTAATTCCAAATTTCATAGTAAAAATAAATACTCCAAATTGATCTGTCCATAATCCATTTATAATTTTCTTAGAGTAAAATCTTATTTAGCTTTTTGCTGTTTATTTCAAATTATTTTAAGTCCTTAAGTTTGTAATTAAGAATTGTAATTTTTTCAGAGTATAAATTTGCCCAGTGAATACTGTTCAATCTTGTTGTTCCAAAAGTCTCTAATAGATTTAAGATGGCTAATAGGTAATCTGCAAAAATAATTAGAAAGTGAGGTTTGTGAACTTGTGTCTTTTAAAAGGTTCCATCATAGTTCTGAGCAAGATGGGTAATTGCATTCATGGCACTCAAACCTGCAAAGACCACTGTCTGTCAGCCCTGGAGGCCATCTTTTACTTTTGATCTTCAGGGCTGCCACACTTGGTGGATGGGCATGCTGTGGGAAACAGGAGGGGGGGGGTGGATGGAGACAGGGTGAGATGTATAGCCATAACATTCTTTTCCCTGGGAGTCAAGGACGTCCAGCCTGCACCTGGAGAGGCATGACTGGGAAGCAACTCCAGTTGGGACAGGGACATGATTGGACCATGTGATGGACATGTGGGTGCAGGGGAAGGAACTTTGATTTTGATTTGGGTGGGGAAAACCCGGAGGCCTTTCAGATTTGGGTTTTCCCAGATGTGCCAATATGACATCTCTAATATAATGGAACTTTGAGGAGAATGCCTGCCTTGGAGTTTTCCTTCTGCTGGGAGTGTTACTTGGAACCCTGACATTGTCTTGAAGTCTCATGAGGAGCAACCATCCTGAGCACATGTGGGCAATTTCCCATCTTCTTATCTGGAGACTGGATACGTGGAATCAGTCTACTCACCATTCCTTGGTCTTTGCCATGGTTGTAATCTTTGTGTCTTCATTCATCATATGTCCCCAATTAGTATCACAGTATATGTTATGAAATCAGTTGTGTTTCAGTTCAACTGAAATCAGTTGGAAGAGTGATAGTCAATGTTCATGGGTCTCAGCAGCCTTTCTCTACCTCAAAATATACAAACAGCTAGTTCAATCATGTGCACCACAGCAACTGCACACATAACAGAAGCTTGATCCAATTCAAAATGTTGATTGTGGGAGTGAAAGCAATGAAAACTGTTTATTAAATTAAAATAGAAGGTGAAATGAATGGGCTACAGAACTAGTTTTTAGAACAAAGGTATATTAGATGTAAGATACAGGAATATTTTGTAAATACTGTAAATAGGAATGCTATCAACATATGCTATCAATAAATCAACATTTATTTTTATAAAATTTTAAAAACAAAGTTTATTGTGTAGAAATTGATTCAGAAGAACCCTTATTTGCCTTGAATTGGGTTAATTTCTTCCATTCTTAAAAATCTATCTTCATACATCTGATCAGCTACCAACATAAAATGGAGGGACCAAAATGCCATTGACTTTAGTGCAAATTCTAGAGTACGTGTGTTATAAAGAACTTTATACATTAGTTTCTAGGCCTAGCAAACGTCCCATTCTTTCCATGTTTTTGTCAATTGTGGCTTGACATGTGATCTCCTTGGCACATTCCATTGGAAACCAGCCTCTTTCTCCATCACGCAATCGCTCTCCTTCATACCAACCTGCGATGAAGTGCAAAAGGGATTAAACACATTAAAAGCCACCATAAGGACAAAGAAACCTGTCAGATCCAATGAAGCTCTACGGAGTTTAATATTCCATTTAATATATGCAGCTGGGTTCTCAAAGACCATTAATTTAATAAATCTTTGTGTATTACTGTACCCTCCGGTAATTAGTGATACTCAATGATTTACTAAAAATAGGGACCTTGCACCCCTTGAGCCCCAAAACTAGCCATTATGAATTTACAAGCTCTGCTGAACAAGCACATCCAGGATTGCATCAGTTCTACTTTACCTGCACCATTTTTTTCCCTTCAAGGGCAGGACAATAGAAAAGTAAATGTAGCATAATCACCAGGAGCTATAATGGTGTCTTTACCTCTCCATCATCTGTCTAGTTAATATCTTCCTTTGGAGAGAAGAAAGGAAGTGGATAAGGGAAGCAGTGGCTTTGCATTCCCAAGCAGAGAGAAATGAATTATTTCAAAGGGTAAAGTTTAATGGACATGCTGATATCATTACGTTAAACCCTGATCCTCCTTGGACTCCTTTATCAAAGACTTAAACTTCTTTGGCCTCTGGACATAATTTAATAAAGTTAAAGTTCCCAAAGACTATATTTTGTCTCACATCAAACTGGTTAGGAACCACCAGCTTGTACAGGCTGAAACCAGGTAAGCCTTGATAAATGCCATACCAGTGTTTTTTAAATAGGACAATTACCTTCAAGACAATTCTTGAACAAGTACAAAGGAATGCGGCATAAAAGGCAGCCTTAAGCAACATAATAGTGGTAAGTGCAGCAGTGATGGCCGGAGCAGGGCGTTGGGGGCAGCTGGCAGTTGTGGGTAGGCGGGTGGCCAAAATGTAGTTGTAAACATGTTCAATGTTTTTAACATTTTAATTATTTAATATGGTTGTTTTATGCTGTTGTAAGCCACCTAGAGTTATTTAACAGTGAGATGGGCTGCATATAAATTTCATAAAAAAATAAATGTGGGCACTCATTTTGATCGTGTGAGCACAGAAGTATTGCAGAACTTTGAGGACCAATTGTAACTCCCTTTGCTCAGCTCTATCATAACTTGGAATGCTCACTGAACAAACAGACATTAAGCAAGGGACCATCTGTATTATTTTGGCTGCTTTCTAAAGGATAACCATTAACTAACACAGTTGTGAAATACAGAAAAGTGCTGTGTAATTAACTTTCTGAACAGCAATACATATTGCTATTAAAAGCACACATTCCAAATACTCAGGGTCCCAAAGGGATTGGGGGGGGGGGGGGGAAAATTTATTTTTTTTCATTTACAATGAATTAAAGTAAGCATTAATTTTAATTTGCAAACATTTATTTTCTTTCATGTACCATCAATTAAAGTAAGCATTAATTTGAATCTGCAAAGCTTAACATTCGTTAAGATTAATCATTAAACCTTCAGTATACTTTGCATTCCTTTTTTGTGGTTACTTAGAAACATCCAATATATTTCTGCCGCTTTCGGTCAAGTGACTTTTCTGAACATCCCACCAAACCTAGTTAGGTAAAATTACAGGGTCAGATACTTTCATGACATTTTTATAGAAAGTACTGCAGATTTTATTGAAAGCATAAGTAAAAGATAAAGTGCGGTATTTTGTTAATACTCATTTTGCTTACAAAAATGACTTTCAGAAAGCCCTTCAGAAAGACAAATTAAATATTTCTATTTGATCAAATTTATATGCTCAAATATAAATTCATATATTCCATCTATGGTTTTCCCACATACTTGGAAAAAATGCCCAAAGAAGGTACTTATGTTGAGATAATCCACATTTTACTTGTACTGTAGACAAAACCAGAATGAAACATGAACCTCAATCATCATAGTGTAATATCTTAAAACACGTAAAACTGGTTTTTAGGTATTAAATCTCAAAGAAGATATCCTAACTCTATAAGAATAAATGATAGAGAGTAACGTATAGCACAGATGATAAAGAGCTTTGCATTTAAAAGGGTTTTACAGCCACTAAACAACTGGAAAAGCCCTTTACTTACCATCTTGGACTTTTTGATCAACAAGAACTACATCAGCAGCCTGGAGGGATAATTCATCAGGTTGCTTGGCAGTGTACGACCTGATAACTTCTACCTGAGTCAACGCTGAGGGGAAAAAATAGTATTTATTGAGTCATATGGTGAATTTCAAAAGCTCAGGAATTCACTTTAAATGTGAAGCAATTATAAACCTATTCAGTATGACTTAAGTTTCTCTGCATGCAGTGTTTCCAAACTCTCTTCAAATTGAAAATTCTTGATTTTTTTTCTGCAAATCCAGGAGAATCAGACAGCATACAGAAAGAAGCAAGATCAGAAACGTTCAGGTAAATCATTTTTAACTATCAATTACATCCAAAGCTATAGACCAGTAGGGGGCATCCTTGAAATGTTCTTAAGTCTTATTCAATCTCACATGAAAACTAAAAGGGAAAAAAAATCAAAGGAAATTAAATACTTATAATAGAGTCTCTACTGTCTATTTATTATTCAAAGTAGACAGCTAAATATGGGCTCGGGGGTGGGGTGGGGGGAAACCACCAGAAACCTAGTTAGATTTAATTTTTTTTATCAATGGTCACTGAAGCTCACATTACAACTATTACAACACATTACAACACATTAAAATAATGTTCTTATTCCTTCCTTACTTGTCCTGTCCTTGGTTCTTCTATCATTGCTTTGTCCAAGTGCAGTAATCCAGCGAGCTCTCTCATTCCTAAAGAAAGGGGAAAACATTATGAATGTTTAAGTATCTCCCTCTTTTTCATGGCATGTATATATTTATTTTACACATATTTTAAAAGACTGTCTAGTGTCTAAGCTTCCCTTTTAAAATGATATGGGAGAAAGCAGTATATAGAAACTCCTGGAGAAAACAGATCATTTAGACCTGTATTAATTGGAATTTAAAAAGGTTGCACTGATAAGACTAGGACAGAAGAGAATGATCCTCCTAATCTTTATGGATCTCTCTTTGACTTTCGATACCATAAATATCTTTATGAACTGTACAGGAGACTTTGGAGTAGGCAGCACCACCTTGTGCTACTTCTTCTGTTCCTTAAGTGGCCAATATTAGTTGGCTGGGGCGGGGGAGATTAAACTCTCAGATGCTCTGGGAGGTAATTCATTAGCATGGAGTAAAATTACTATCTCTATGCTGATGTTACCTGTATTTAACTCTGCCCCAGGCCAAAGAAGTGACTCAGTAGAGGTGATTAATATCTGCACTGGGACAAAGGTGTAGGTTGCTCCCTAGCAAGACAGAATGGCTGCAGATGTGAAAGCCTTTTAAATCTGGAAAGAATGATTAACTAAATTTGATTTAGTTGATTTAATGATTAACAGTTTTTCCCCCGAATGCTATCACTCCCGAATGCCATCACTCTGCTAAACAATTAATTCCCACAACACTGTCAAACTATTTACTAAGACTGTATTACTATTATTCTTCTCATCCTTCCTATTACCTATCTCCTCCCACTTATGACTATACCTATGTTGCTTGCATTTTTACAATTTATATTGTTCTGTTTCCTAGTATGATTTGATTGCTTATTAGTAACCTATGACTATCACTAAATGTTGTATCTTATGATTCTTGATGAATGTATTTTTTTCCTTTTTTTCCTTTTATGTACACTGAGCGCATATGCACCAAAGACAAATTCCTTGTGTGTCCAATCACACTTGGCCAATAAAGAATTCTATTCTATTCTATTCTATTCTATTCTATTCTATTCTATTCTATTCTATTCTATTCTATTCTATTCTATTCTATTCTATTCTATTCTTTTAGAATAATTTTTATTATACAGTTTTAAAAACAACATTAAATACAACCACACGTACAAAAACATAACACAACACAACATAACATAACATAACACCATATACCATAAATGAATTCATTTTACAGCGTACCGTATCGGTGTATGTACTATGATTTTATATCTCTTACTCTAACTTATATTATTCATAAATTTCCTAAATCATACATATCATTTCTTCTTAATAACTAACATCTTTTGTAACAAAATCTACCTATCACCATATTTTCATGCATCTATATACATAAATACAGTTTATCCGTACCTGTTTTGGTTTATTTATTGTCATACCATTATCTATTAATTTTACTTTTATGTTCCAGCCAATTATACCATTTGTTCCATATTTTATAAAATTCCGTTTCCTCTCTGTCGTGTATTTCCATAGTCAATTTGTTCATTTCAGCACATTCTAATATCTTTTTAATTATCATTGTGCTTGAAGGGGCTGTTTCTAATTTCCAATGTTGGGCGTACGTATTCTAGCTGCTGTCGTTATATGCAATATGATGTATTGATTGTTTTTATTTATCTTTCCTTTTATAATCCCTAGCAAAAACAGTTCTGGTTTTAGTTCTACTTTTTGTTCTATAATTTCTTCTCTCCACCTTTGAATCTTTTTCCAATATTTTTTTGCCTCTGGGCACGTCCACCACATGTGATAGTACGTCCCCTGATCGTGTTTGCATTTCCAACATTTAGCTGTTATATTTGGAGACATCTTCGCCAATCTTGCCGGAGGTAGGTGCCATCTATAAAACATTTTATAGATGTTTTCTTTATAGGATGTTGCCATTGTGAGTTTATAATTTTGGTCCCAAATTTTCTCCCAATATTCCAATTCAATTGTGTAACCAAAATTTTGAGCCCAAATCACCATTACTTCTTTTACTGTTTCCTCATCCATTTTGACATTTAATAGACTTTTGTAGGTTTTTGTTATCATTTTATCTTCAATTCCTGTTAAAATTTTATCCAGTTCTTGGTATTCTTGTTGAAATCCGAATTGTGACATATCTTTTTTATACCTAGATTGAATTTGCAGGTAAGGCCACCAATCTATTTTTATTCCCACCATAGCCAAATCTTCTTTTGATTTAAGATTATTTTGTTCATCCAATAGATCTTTATAGGTTACTTTCTTGTCCAGGTCTAAAATGTTTGGGTAGATTGTTGCTTCCATAGGAGATATCTATTTGGGAGTTTTAATATAATATTTTTTCTTAATCGCCATCCAATCCTCTAATAGTGCTCCCCTCACATGGTGTCTCTGAAAGTACTTATGAGATTTGTGTTTCCCTTCCCAAATAAAATTGTGCCAGCCTGCCTATAGGTCGTGGCCCTCTATGGTTAATATCCTTTTGTTGCTAAGCAGAATCCATTCCCTTAACCATGTTACCGCCGCTGCCTGATGATATAGTTCCCAGTCTGGTAGTCCAAAACCTCCTTTTTTCCTAGTAGCTATTCTCCCAATTAAAGAAATTTGTAGCTTAGTCCAATTTTCCAAGTCCTTTTGATTTTTTTGTATCAATTTAGTGTAATTGTCTTCTTTTAATGTGGAGCATCTTGCTGTCATCCAAATCCCTAGATATTTGACTTTCTTTGCTACCTGAATTCCCAATAGTTTCTCCAATTCCTTATCCTGTTGTTGAGTGAGGTTTTTTGTTATTATTTTTGTTTTGTCCTTATTTATCTTTAGACCGGCCACTTTGCCAAACTCTTCTATCTCCTGCAATAATTTGGGTCCTGAAACATGAGGTTCTTCAATAATAAACACCATGTCATCTGCGAACGCTTGTGTCTTATACTCTTCTTTTTTTATTTTAAGTCCTTTTATTTCCTGATTTCCTCTTATCCGGTTTAACACCACCTCTAGTGATAATATAAACAATAGGGGGGATAACGGGCATCCTTGTCTAACACCTTTCATTATATTTATTGTTTCAGTCATATCGCCGTTAATCATTATTTTAGCCGACTGTAATGAATATATTGTTTCAATCATTTTGGTGAATTTATCGTTGAATTTCATAGTTTTTAATTGTGTCATAAAAAATTTCCAGTCCAAATTGTCGAATGCCTTTTGCACATCTATAAATATTAAGGCCAATTGTTTGTCTGAATGAACTTCATAATATTCTAATACATTCATAATCATCCTTGTGTTGTTGCGAATTTGACGTTTGGGAAGAAATCCGTTTTGATCCGAATGAATAATTTGGTTTTATTTAAAAATTGTTTTTAATCTTTCTGCCATAATTGTCATGAATATTTTATAATCCGAATTCAAAAGCAAAATTGGCCTGTAATTTTTAATTAAACAATTATCTGAATCTTCTTTTGGTATTAAGGTTATATATGCTTCTATTATTTATTATTATTATTTGTTATATTTCTATGCCGCCCAACTCCCAAGGGACTCTGGGCAGCTACCCATGATTTCGGCATTTTGGCGTGTTCTAATACCTCGTTGTATAATTCTAACATTTTTTCTTCCAGTACATCCTGTAATTTTTTATATATCTCCGCTGGTAGTCCATCCGGCCCTGGTGTTTTATTGTTTTTTTGTTTTTTGATGGCCTCTTTCAACTCTCTTAATGTTATTTTTGTCGTTAAGCATTGTTTGTGTCTCCTCCGACAAGATTGGCAAATTTTGGTTATCCAAGTAGTTCTTGATGTCCTCTTCCTTTATTTCCTCTCGTCTGTAGAGTGTTTTAAAGAAGTTTTGGATAATAGTCTTTTTTTCTTCCAGTCCGTGATGCAATTCTCCATCTTCATCTTTTAGTTGTTGGATATTTCTTTTTGTTTTTTCTTCCCTTAATTTATGGGCCAACCATCTCCCAGGTTTATTTGCATGTTCAAAATAGTTTTGTTTCATGGCTTTGATATTACGGCTTATTTCTTCTTGGGTTATCAAATTAATCTTATGGTTAATTAAATCTCTTTCCCCTTTGTATTTATTATTTAGTGGTTCTTTCTGCATAAATGATTCCTGTTCCTTAAGTTTTGTATGCAAAATTTCCAATTTTTTCTTTTTTTCTTTATTTTTTATTGCTATGTATTCAATTGACAGCCCTCTCAAATAAGCTTTCATTGTGTCCCACACATTTTGGGTTGATTTTTTCCCCAAAGAAAATGCTAAAGAACAAACAACTAATTCTCTTTCTATCTTTTGTATATATGCTTTTTCTTTTAAAACGTTTTGATTGAGTGACCACCTGGCTGTTTTTCTTCTCCTTCCTCTCTTAGTTTTAACTGGGTTATGGTCGGCCCATTTATTTGGTAGGATCTCTATTGCTTCTATTTCGGTTATCAACTCTGGATTCATCCAGGCCATATCTATCCTCGACCATGATCTGTGGGGATTTGAGAAAAACATGTATTGTCTCTTTTGCGGATTTAGTTTCCTCCATGCATCGTATATATCCAATTCTTTCGCCATATTCAAGTAGGTGTTTGGTAGATGTCTTCTAATTTTTTTCTTGTTTATACATTTATAATCTTTTTTATTGTCTGCGATCGCATTGAAGTTGCCTACTATACATAGGTTGTCCCACTTTATTTCTGCTATTATTTTATGTAATTTGGAATAAAAAAAATTCTGATTTTTGTTCGGTGCATATATCCCCACTAGTAAGATCCGTTTTTGCTCTTGATAGGGGGCCAAGTGTTCACAGCTCATCTAAATAACAGCACAGTGGGGGCCATCCATATCTCTGGGGTGGGAGGATCTCATTCTAGAAGATAGGTGCTGCTACAGAGAAGGTGCCTTTCCAGAGCCCTAATACGTGACTTGGTTTTAATTGAAGGAACCTGAGCACCCCACCTGCAGGATCAAATTAGACAGGCAGATGTTATGGTAGATAGGCGGTTCTTTAAGTAACCTGCAGGTAAAAATCAGCATCTTGTGTCCCACCTGGAACCAAGCCAGTAACTAGTGTGGTAAAATGAAGGTGTTCTCATGGCGCTTCAGGAACCATGTCTTCTCTGTTGCAGTGTCTGATCTCTGGAATAACATCTCTTCAGGGACACAGATAATTCCTGCCCTGATGATGTTCTAGGACAGTGTTGGCGAACCTTTTCGGCACTGAGCGCTGAAATGGGAATGTGCGCGCAGGGGAGCACTGGAAACCGGAAGAGCAGCTCCCCGGTGCGCATGTGCACGCCGGGAAACTGAGCTTCCAGTTTCCAGCATGCGCCTGGTCACCTGGTCTTCCGGTTTCTGGCGCGCATGCCCATGCGAAGATCAGCTGCTAGCAACAGGCGGTGGCTGGCTTGCCCGGAGAGATGGCTCTGCATGCTACTTCCGGCACGCGTGCCATAGGTTCGCCATCATGGTTCTAGGAGCTATTGAAGACCTAAGTTGTTTTCTCTAGCTCTGAGATGGAATAAATTGACCAACATAATCTCCCTCAAATATCTTCACTACATTTTTTAAATTATGCTTTGGTATTAAAATAAAGCAAAATTTTCTATGTAAAAGACATTGTTATTTATTCACAACACTGCTAATGCAGTAAGAAAATATATCCCAGGAAGTTATAGATGCTTGCTAACAAAAAATAAAATAAAAATGTAATTACCGTATTTTTCGGACTATAAGACGCACCGGTGTATAAGACGCACCAAGATTTCGAAAAGGTAAGTAAGGAAAAAAAGTTTTTGCCCTCCCCCAGCCCCCAGGAGCACTCTGCAGACCTCCCAAACCCTCTGCGCACCCGTTTTTGCGCAGGGCAGGGCTTCGGGAGGCCAAAAATGGCTGTATTCAGTGTATAAGACGCACTAACATTTCCATCCTCTTTTAGGAGGGAAAAGTGCGTCTTATACTCCGAAAAATACAGTATGTCTTGAAGGTGGTTGGTTTGTAATGCATATAGGACATTTCCTGAAACAGAAGGGCCTCCTTGGATCAGCTCAAAAAATAAAATCACTTCAGTTTCAGTACATGAAGGAAAAGCTATGATATATTAAACAGTGATTTTAAGAAAGGAAATTGAATTAAGCCTGTTTGGGGAAAAATGCACTAAAGATATATGTATGCATCACTACTTATTAAGTTTTAAGACATAAGAAAATAGGTAACTACACTTATGCTAATGATTCAGGAGCCGAGGTGGCGCAGTGGTTAGAGTGCAGCACTGCAGGCTACTTCAGCTGACTGCTAACTGCAGTTCAGCGGTTCAAATCTCACTGGCTCAAGGTTGACTCAGCCTTCCATCCTTCTGAGGTGGGTAAAATGAGGACCCAGATTGTTGGGGGCAATATGCTAACTCTGTAAACCGCTTAGAGAGGGCTGTAAAGCACTATGAAGCGGTATATAAGTCTAAGTGCTATTGCTATTGCTATTCTTGTCATGTCATTTGAAATACAGCACAGACATCTAAGCAATATTAGAAGAAACTTCATTTCTTCCAATGAAGAAGTCATGATAATTAGACTTTAAAAGACTGAACTGTGGTAGAGAAGGTTTAGTTATGCCAATTTTCAAATTGGCTGAATTCACTAGGGGCATTCTGGCATTTTAATCTAATAACATTGCAATATTTAATCAGCTAGCTCTATAGCCATCCTATAGGAATGTGTGTCTGTCTGTGTATCTCACAATGCGATGCTTCATGGTTCGTTATAATTTTTGAGATGGAAGAAATGTCCTATTGGGCAAAAATGTATGGACTTTTATGCACATACATGCTGTTTTGCTTTCCGGATTCCAGAAACAGATTTAGACTTTTAGTTTTCAGCAAGCTACTCAGATGCCAAGGCCATTCCACAAAATGGAACTTTTTTTTTTTTTTATGGAATCTGAACCATTGAAAACAAGATGCTTCTTGTTGTTGCTGTCTCAGGATGGATATTCTTTCAATGTAATCTAGCCAAACAAGGCAGGGCAGCTTCATCTCCTTTTTCCAGGCTACATAGAATTCAACAAGATAGTTTCCATGGCTTCATTGCAGTCTGGAGTTAATATCTGAATTATAATGTTTATTTCTTAGGAAATGAATGTGTATGAAATGAATGCAATGTTTAAGCTGAACCTTTTAGAGACAAAACAGAATTTGAAAATATAAATTTAGAGAGATTGTACACTTTTTTTAAACAAATAATGATCGTAATAAACGTAGTAAAGGAACAAATAATACCGTGATGCCTTTACAATATATATATACAGTATGTACTCTTCCCTTAGGCAAAATTAGCAAAGACTCTCTTGGCATCCCAAAGTCTCAAATCAAAGAAGGTATGAAGCTGCTATTCAAACAAAATATGTTTTAATCATGATGATATAAAAAAGACGTGCAGACTCTAGAAAGAGTGCAGACAAGAGCAACAGAGATAATTATGGGACTGGACACAATATATGTGTTTACATTGATTGCCATGATATAAAAAAGATGTGGAAATTCTAGAAAGTGCAGAGAAAAGCAACAAAGATTATCAGGGGGCTGGAGGCTAAAGCATATGTAGAATGGTTGCAGGAATTGGGAATGTATAGTTTAATGAAAAGAAGGACTAGGCGTGGCATGATAGAAGAGTTCCAATATCTAAGGGGCTGCCACAAAGAAGAGGGGGTCAATCTTATTCTCTGAAGGCAGAACAAGCAGCAATGGATGGAAACTAAACAAGGAGTGAACTAATCTAGAACTAAGGAGAAATTTCCAGACAGTTAGAACAATTAATCAGTGGAACAACTTGCCTCCAGAAGTTGTGGGATGCTCCAACATTGGAAGCTTTTAAGAAGAGATTTGACAACCATTTGTCTGATATCTCCTTCTTGCTTAAAAGTCTGTGCTGACCAATTGGCCCCCTTCTTCACCCGAATCTTCAATAAATCGCTAGAGATGTGCTATGTTCCTTCTTGCTTCAAACGCTCTACTATTATCCCAGTGCCAAAGAAGCCCACCATCAAGGAACTGAACTACTACAGACCAGTTGCTCTAACATCTGTAGTTATGAAAACCTTTGAAAGGCTAGTGCTGTCCCACTTGAAAACCATCACGGACGACAACCATTTGTCTGATATCTCCTTCTTGCTTAAAAGTCTGTGCTGACCAATTGGCCCCCTTCTTCACCCGAATCTTCAATAAATCGCTAGAGATGTGCTATGTTCCTTCTTGCTTCAAACGCTCTACTATTATCCCAGTGCCAAAGAAGCCCACCATCAAGGAACTGAACTACTACAGACCAGTTGCTCTAACATCTGTAGTTATGAAAACCTTTGAAAGGCTAGTACTGTCCCACTTGAAAACCATCACGGATCCACTGTTAGACCCCCTGCAATTTGCATACCGAGCAAACAGATCAACAGATGATGCTGTTAATATGGCTCTGCACTACATCCTACAACATCTTGAATCTCCAAAGATCTACGTAAGGGTCCTCTTTGTAGACTTTAGTTCAGCATTCAATACCATCATTCCAGACACTCTTCTAACTAAGCTGAACCAGCTAGCAGTACATGAACACACTTGTAAGTGGATCATAAGCTTACTAACAAACAGGAAGCAGCAGGTGAAGATAAGCAGAATCACATCAGATACCTGTACAATTAGCACAGGGGGCCCACAAGGATGTGTGCTCTCTCCACGTCTCTCTCTATACCAATGA
>QLTV01000799.1:317588-342503 GCA_003457575.1 Thermophis baileyi
ATTCTTCTTCATTTTCTACTCCGTAATTATAATCCAAATTAACCGATATCAATTTTTCTCCAAAAAAAGAAGAAGAAAAAAGAAAAAGAAAAAGAAAAAAGGAGAGAAAAATCAAAGCCAAAAAGCAAAAATAGTAAATGAAAAATAGAAAGGCCAATAGCCCCAATAAGATCCAGCTGAAAAAAATATCACCTTAGAGGAAAAAAAAAAGAAAAGAAAAGAAAAGCCAACAAAAATAAAAAGCCACCACAATCTTCAGGTTCTTGTTACCTCAATCCTCTCAGTACGATCACCAACACAAAAAGATTCAATTTAAAAAAAGAAGAAAAAAAGACCCAAAAAAAAAAGAATACCAATATATCCAAATATATAAAATGGGAAACAAAAAAAGGATTACAGCTCAAAAAGACCCAAAGAGGAAAACAATCCAAAGAAGTATATAGAAAACAAAATCAGCCACTTCTTGTAATATATCTCAAGTTTTTACTTTGAAGTTACTTCAGTACAGTTCCTTAATCTAAAAACCAAAAGAAAAGCCTCTGAACAGCTGTTATTTTGATTCACCAGTGAAGTCCAAAAATATGTTATTTTCTTTCTTTCTTCATTAGGTGGCAGTGTTGTAATACAAAAAACTCCATATATTTACTTTCTTTACTTTTTTCTTTCAATAATACTCAATTCAAATAAAAAAAAATATAATATAAAAGTCAGAAAATTCTAATCTCACTTTCCAGCTTATTCATGCGAATTTTCATTTAGCAGTCTTTAGTTTTCAATTTTTCTGCTTTCTAGTTGTCCGCCGCTGATTAATGTAAAGCGGAAGCCATTTTTCTGCCCCTCCTCACCTTCTTTCAAACTTTTTTTCCCCAAATTTATTTCCTTAAAGGAGATCCGTTTTAAAAATAGTTTTCTTGCTTACAAGACACAAAAAAATAGATTTCTCACCCAGATGCTTCACTCCACTGTTACTTAATCTTTTAGCATGATCTTCCCAGCTTTTGACAGCTCGCTCTGGCTGTCCTCCACACCGCCCAGTCCGGAGCTTTTCCTGGCGCTTGGGGGAAATTGCGCTTTTCCCCCTATACGTCAGCCCGTGCTTCGGTTCTTCACTGACCCTCCAGGTCAGTTTCGGATTGCAGGGATCCCCTATGACGGTGGGATTCAGCGCTTATCTCGGAGCCCCAAAATTTGCGCTGTGGCGCTGAGCTCAGACCACGCCCCCCTCGATCAACTGGAACATGGTTTGTTGCGTATTTCCTTCAAAATTCTTTCCATATAGTGTCTTTAAAAAAATTAAATCTATCTTTATAATTTTGAGACAAATTCTGACACTACATGCACTTGGGCATTTCTATAAATTATTTTATTTTAATTGCCAATGTCTTATGCAAGACAGGAAGAAGAAATTGACAAAACACATGAAGAGTAAAACTGTTAAATCACTAGTTAGTATCAATTGGTCACTGGAGGAAAATGGGGTAATTACCACTTTGGGGACCACCATGATGGATCTGAATCACTGCCTTCACCTCTATAGATTGCAGGTGTTGTGGCCCGCCAGTGGCCAGCAGAGCTGGCAGCAGACTCAGACAGTGAGGAGGTTGGGGAGGAACATGGGCCAGTCCTGGAGTCTGGTGAAGGCTCTGATGAGTGCTCTGCGTCGGAGGCAAAGATGAGGCCAGGGCCGTCCCAGAGTTATCAGCTACCTTTGGAATAGGAGATAAGTGGGGCAGAGGAACAGCTGGAGCCTGTTCCTGATGTGCGCATGCGCAGAGCTGTCAGGAGAAGGGAACAATTAAGGAACAGAGGTCGACTCAGGAGTAAAAGCACAAGGGAGAGAAAGGGAAGTGGTGTTTGCAGGAGACAATTAGTTCATTTATTAGTGTGAAGATTTGCTTATCTGAGTTGGTGCCTCACAGAGACTCCTTGCCAAGTATTTCCTTGTTCAGCATTGCGCTTGGAAGCTATCGGCCTGGCAACTCTCCAAGGACTGATAAGGTCTGTGGTTGCAATTCACCCTTGAAAGACTGTTTGCTGGGACTTTGCTGACTGTGAATGCTAGCAATTCACATTAGCCAAATAAAAAGGGTTTTTGTTGGGACAAGGAGTCTGTTTTGTGATTTTGTGAAGCCTAGGTCAGAACAGCAGGGCTTTGAAATGGACCTCTTCAAGGCAGAGACTATATGCACATTATTCATTTTGCAACCAATGATTATCTGATGCCAGAATCTCAGAGAAAAGTTATCCATACAAATGCTTCAATTGAGTTCTTGCTAATGAAGGTTAAGCTGCTCTCTACCAGCAGGTTAGCTATAGCATTATCAAGCCTTCCTGTTGGTTACATAGGTTTTCCACCCATACTACAGTTACTCAACATTAGTACATTCAGCATTAAGCTAAGCTAATCAATAAAGCTAATCTAATCTACATTCAGCATTAGGATGTGCAGTGTGCATACAACTGTGGAAACTCATGATGTAGAATTTATATATTTTAACCAGATAGTTAAGACTCACCAGTCTTTTTAGTTGGATTTATATAGAACTCATATCACTCACTACCAATCTTTAAAAATTAACATGCAATAACTAGAGAAAAACTTGCTCCTTTCAAATATAAAACAGATGATAAAATTACATTCAAGTTGGGATTTGAAAAAACTTTGAGACAGATTATTGAGGCAGATAATTAATACAAATAAATATTTCTGCTGGCTGCATTTTATCTGGGCTTCTTCTAGAACTGTCTATGCCATGTGAAATTTGCAAGTTTAACGACTGTCCTTTAATCATATAATAACTACATATAGTTTAAATTCATTTGCTTATAATAAATTCATTAAAAAAAATAGATCAGTCAAAGTCACATTTCTTGTTTCTTTGAATATGAAAATTTACGCTGGATAAAATCACTTGGATTTATTCTTAGTTGGATAATGGCATTTATACAGGTGCTAGGGAGATGCCTGTAAGGATACCCTTTGAACCAAAGCTCTGAATATGGTGAGTGAGAAAACCAAGGTCTGCAATGAACCAATCCATCAACATGGAACAAAAAAGACTGACTCAAGAGAATAATCAACAAGCCAAAATTTACATACTTTGGCATGCAAACATGTTTGGCAAGGTTCAGGTTAGCAGTAGAAGGGTAAGCGAATAGGTAGGTAGATGGACTGGATGACAAAGGCCTTAAATGAGTTGTAGATTATAATTGAAGATAGGCTGAGATAGATAATGTTGGCCCACAATGAACCATTACTAAGTGTCGAGACCAACTTAATAGCATTCTAACAATTAATGCTTTTTCTATATCATGGGATTTTACTCATGGGCATAAACTAATCTAAACTATATTATGACTGCTATGACAGTTTAGAATGGTTTAAACTGATGGACCCAAGGAAGTGATGGGGTCATTATGACTGTGATCTTCCTCTTCTGCCCTTTAGCTCCATCCCCTTCCTGGCTGGCCAAGCCCATCTTGGGGGTGATGTGGATGGATTCTGGTAGTGGTGAACTCATCCTTGAGGGAGGGGTTTGTTCCTCCACCTCTTAAAGAGGTATTGGTCTGCCCCCTCAAGAAGCCATCTTTGTTTGGAGGAACCCAGAAAGAGAACCTATTTCTATTTAATCAATCAATCAATCAATCAATGGCTTTTTACCGCAGAAAACATTATGATAAATCACCAATCACATGGGAATACAAATTTGATGAAGAATATGCATAACTTCCACAATGCTTGTTCCTGACTGAGTGAATGTACTTAGGTAAATAAACTGATTTAGTGGGACCTAAAACTCAAGTCGCTCAATTTGGATCCAATCTCAATCCTTACCGAAAAAAAAGAAGCGTATAAAAGAGTGTGTGTAATGTTTAGCTGATTTTGAATAATTAAACATATAATTCTCCCCAACCTTCAACTTTAGTAAATATATTGCATTAGTTCCATCACCATCTATGCGATCCAACTTAAAATTCATACAGATAATTTTTTTATATAAACAATTGATATTCTGAAGTTTGTAAAGCAATTATTTTTCAATTCCATTAGAATGAGAGAGCTTAATTTGTTTACAGTGCATAATGAGTCCTTATGAGTAATGCCAAATCCTCCCCATCTCAATAAACAATGTATTGCTGGAGAAGATGGTTAGCAGATGTATGAAAATGGATATGTAATCAGGCTGGCTTTATACAGAAAAGTGTAAAAGTAGAAAAATTAGGGATCTGTTTGCTAGTAAACTATTGCTGTAGTTTCCACGTAAAATTTGCCTGCATGCCAAGAAATGCATACATACAAAAAATATATTTTTTATTTCCTTTTCTGTTAGAAAGTTTTTTTCTCAATTAAATTGCAAACAATTGCAAAGGTTTCAATACATTTTAGTTTCACTGTTTTTGTTGGTTTTAATCCTCTGTAAAACTCTGCAACTTTAAAGAAACTCAAACAGTAGTTTAATTACAAACGGGTGTTATTGTTTTGAATATTTCTTGGCTATGTGTAGCCCAAGTTCCATTTTATCCAGAAAGTGTGCACAGGTAATATTCCAAAGAGTTTGTGACCTTTGGCTGGCTTCATATTTAAGAAGTCCAGCTGCATTCCACTACCAGGATTATCTCAAGAGCTGACATACCATTAGATGGAGAAAGAATTTCAGTGATGTCCTAAGGGGACTGTATACTATGTAAGAATATCTAATACCCACAGAGTTAAACAAAGGGGGGGGGAGGGAAGGCCTTCTTAAAATGTGAGCATACTACTCTGACAGTTATCCATTTTTCTGTTAATGAAGCTTCACAGTAATCTGAATTGTTGTAAAAATAATTAATTCAACAGTTCAAAAAGAGAAACATTTACCATACTTTTCGGAGTATAAGACACACTTCCCCCCACTTCAAGTGGGTGAAAATTGCGGTGCGTCTTATACACTGAATGTTGCCGAAGCCCCGCCCACCCACCAGCCCCCACCCTTCGGCCGTTTTCGGCCTCCGCACATCACATTTTCGGCCTCTGCACACCCCGTTTTTGGCCTCCGTGCATCGCATTTTCAGCCAGTTCCAGGCGGTGGGGATCAGCGGCGGCTAATGAGCCGTGGTGAATGGGCTACAGTGGCGATGAATATGCCACGGCAAATGGGCACTGGTGAATGGGCCGCACCGAACGGGCTGCGGCGGAGAAGAACAGGCCGTGGCAAATGGGCGGCGGCAAACAGGCTGCGGCGACGGCGAACAGGCTGCGGTGGTGGCGAATGGGTGGTGGCAAACGGGCCATGGCGGCAAATGGGCCACGGCAAATGGGCGGCAGCAGCGCTGAACAGGCTGCAGCGAACGGGCTAGATGAATACCGGATGGGTGCTGGGAGGCAAAGGCAGATTTTTTTTTCTTGTTTTCCTCCCCAAAAAAGGCAGGTGCGTCTTATAGTCCGGAGCATCTTATACTCCGAAAAATACAGTAATTGTGTATAAGAGAGGAAAATACATCGGAATTAATCAAATCACATTTGCTATATTTTAAGGCAGTACAGCCTAACAACAGTGCAGTATTCACTGAAGAACAAGAAGAAATAGCCCTTCAAAGCTATTTCGTAAAGCACTGAAGGTCTTAAGCCGTGCCGAGGTGGCGCAGTGGTTAGAGTGCAGTACTGCAGGCTACTTCAGCTGACTGCTAGCTGCAGTTCGGCAGTTCAAATCTCACTGGCTCAAGGTAGACTCAGCCTTCCATTCTTCCGAGGTGGGTAAAATGAGGACCCAGATTGTTGGGGGGCAATATGCTGACTCTGTGAACCGCTTAGAGAGGGCTGTAAAGCACTGTAAAGCGGTATATAAGTCTAAGTGCTATTGCTATTGCTATTAATATAGAAGCAGAAAAGGAAGCAACATATTCCATCTAGTTTTAGAAAGACACAGGGATTCCACTTGGCCTCCATGTGCTTCAAAACTGGTAGAGATGTACAAAACTTGGTAACCTGGCCAAAGAACATTCTGAATTTCAGATCATGCCTAACCTCTTTGGATCATGCTATTCCAGCATGGTTTCTGGAAGATATTTTTTCAGAACTGAAAGCAAGTTAAGGTGCCCAAGATACAGAGTTCTGGACAACATAGACGTATTTCAGAGCTGGACCATGATGAAATAATTCAAACCAATTCCAGCTCAGAGAATTTAAACCTGAAATCTGTCAAAACTGTCCCTGGAATGACATGCATCAGAGGGAACAGACTATTCCAGAAACCCATGGAATAATCTATTCCAGAAATCATGAATTTTAGGACTTCTGGCTGACGTTGCGGCAATATCAGATGCAGGAAACGGGTTTCCGCATTCCCTGTGCTGAGTTCTCCCTGTTTGTGGGCTCCAAGAGGAGCCAAAGCTGCCTTTTAGGGGCAGCGAAGCTAAGGAGGGGCGCCCTGAGAGGTCACGGGAGAGATCACAACTCTCCTGCTGAACCCCAGGCTTTTTTCCCTATGCCACGGCGAGGAGAAGAGGCAGCCTAAAGATGGCTGCCACGAAGCTGGGACAGCCGAGAAACACCTAAGAACTGTACTTAGCAGAGTTGGTGAACAGTGAACAGTGTCTGGAACTGGGTGAGAAGAATCCTTTTTATTTAAAACTCAACCCCAAAAGAATATCCAGGAAAAGAGAGGCTCACTGTTATTTTTAAAAGCAGCAATTTAACATTTTGAGAAGAATTTCAAAATTGAAAGAACAAGAATCAAAGGGAAAAGGCAAAAACCTTTAAAAATACAGAAAATTGGATTTTTAAATTGGACAGGTGTTGTTTTGGATAGGCATTTCAAAATGCTGGAACTATTTACTTAAAAAACTAACATCATCTTTATATTTTGGATTGTTACCATTAAAATTGGATAAAACTGGTTAATATTGGAATTTGACTTAAGAGTGCCACCTGCTGACAAAATGAAGGCATAACACATTCCCAAAATCCTGGAAATACTTGGCTATTGGAGATTTAAACGTAAGAATAAGACAGACATTATTATTAAAGTGACCCCTGAAGGCTACAACACAAGACTGAATTTACAGAGGAACTTATGAAGGTTCGGGAAAAATTTTGGGGACTATCCAGAGGAACAGGTCGATTAGCTTTGGGATATAAAGATTCATGAATATTGAACTTTTTGAGAAGTGACTTTAGGTTTGAATATATGGTTTTTGGATTATTGGACAAAAGAGGGACAAAATAAAACTAAACGAGATGCTCCACCAGCAAGAAATGAGTGGAATTTGGGAAGAAATGGTGTCGATAACTCAGAGTATTAAGGATACTTTGACAAGAAGCTACAAGGAGATTATGAATAAAATGCAGAGCATAGATGAAGAACTGGAAAACATGATACAGAAATCATGAATTTTGGACTATCCTAGAAGGAACACCAAGAGACAAATGTGATAAAGTTAGAAAGGCATCTCATTCACTGCTGGTCAAGGGCTCTCCCAGGCTGAACAGCTCCCACAATATGCTGGGTAAATTCTGCAATGTGAGCTGAACCAGTCAGAATTAAGTACCTTTCAGTGCTCCCGAAGTTTTCTAGAGAGTCTGGGGGAAGCCATATCTGATTATTACCATGAAGTAGTGATTTTCAATTATTACCATGAAGTAGTGATTTTCAAGTATTTATAAAATTACAAATTAATCAATCCTCTGGGAACTATTTCACAACTCTACTTCTCAACCCAACAGGATCCACCTTTGGATCACAACTTATTCTTAGGAAGCACTCAACTAAAGCATAGCAACCCATCAGATGTTGTCTAATATGAAGAAAATTTAAGTATATAAAATTAAGCTACTTATAGCTGTTTAGACTTGAAAAAGTCTCATTACTTGGATGCCTTTCAGCATGCTTGATGATTAGAAAAGTTCCAGGTAATTCATTTCATGATCTAGCTGGTATGTAAAGCATTTGGAAAGTCGTCTTCTAATATGCAAGCAATTTTAAGCCAATGTACAATGTCGTCCTTAACTACAAGATCATTTTGCAACATATTTTTCTTTTTCTCAGTTCTGAATGTCACCACCAATCCATAAGATTCCAGGTTCAGTATCTCATATTGCTCCTTAATAGAATCTCAAATGAAGAGCTGAGCAAAAACTCTGAGAAAAATGACTGGCCTAATAAATATGAATATCAGCGTCTACGATACTCAAATGAAAATTCTTCTCCCTCTATTAGGATAGATAATAAAAGATAATATTCCTTAATCAGAACTGATTATTTAAAGTATGAATGAGAGTAATCTAAGCAGATTTTTTAAAGAAAAAACCCTGTTAATGTGACAAATAAAGATTTGTTCAACATACCCACAGAAAAAGGCAATTGATTAAAAATCAACAGAGCTGTCAAAAGTTTAAATAAGAGAACTAAAAAGTAATAATTTGTTTATTTTTTATGCATAATAAAAGAAATAGATATAATTCTACCATTTCACTGTAAAAAAATGTGTTCAGCATAGCTCCTACCTTTTCTTTTTTGTGATAATGAGGACATCATTAAAGAGGAAGAAGTATACTTGTTGCTTAGAAGTCCTTTTAGAAAAAAGTCCAGTGTCTTCAACAAATGCTGCCAATTCACCCCGTTTCACTAACCATCGTGATGAAGAAACCAGAGGAAAGGGCTACAAAGTAAGAAAACTGCAATTTAATCTTTTCTCCAGATTTTCTAAGCAGACATTTTTACAATAAAAGATGTTCCTTCTACAGTTCTGAATGAAAAGAAAAAGAAAAAGAACTGGCATTTACTAACCAAAAATATGAACTGTGCTTGAATCTTTATTGCTTTCAGGAAGCACTTTTGCTATTTTCCAAAACATCAACTGAATAATCCCTATTTCATCATAAGAAAAATAAACACAGCTTATTCTCACTCAGAAAATTCAGCACTAAAACAAAGCAGAAGTTAAAAGTCTGCGTAAAATTGCACGGAAGGAAGTATCGTACCTTAATTTTAAATTCCAACTGGGAGTTGATGGTATACATCATTTCTGTCCTTTCCATTTTTCGAGCACCTTCATTGCACAGACGAACCAACTGGAAAAAAAGACATCTATGTCACCTAACACATTTGCACTCAGTATTAAAAATTTCCTTTTTTTCTTTACAAAGTCCCATCTTTTAGAGGTATGTAACAATAAGGGAATCAGAAAAAGATTTTTAATGTGCAGCTCTCTTTGAATGAACTAGCCTTTTCTACAAACAATATAAAAATGCTACTTCCATTTTTTTAAAAGGGCACTGCTTACAATTTCCTTAGTATTCTAACTCATAAAAACAGGATCCCTGGGTTTTTTGTTTTTTTCTTGATAGGCCCCTTCTAACATACAGGCACATATCCAAGGACACTGGCTATCTATACCTTCTTAAGGCCACTCATATCTTATTTTCCCCTTTGAATTACTGTGATGCACTTAGACATCCAGAAGCTACAGCTGGTACAAACTGCAATTGCCCAGGCAGTTATGGATGTATCTGGTGTACCAGATTGACTTCTCTGGTCCGGGATTTGCACTGGTTGCCTGTCAGTTTCCAGGTATGAATCAAGGAAGCTATTGCTGGTTATCACTTTCACAGCCCTATGTTGCTCTACATCTGCCTTCTGCTATATTCACCTACTCATTCAATCAAACTGAATAGGATCAACTCCTTATAGTTCCTGTCCCTTCATGATTGCCATCCAATCCAATTCCAGAGGTTTCTGGCCCTGACCTCCTGGGCCTTAGCTGTTAAGGACCATTTTTCCATCTAGCATAAGAGGAGGGAGTGCTTTGAATGGTAGTGAATTGTAAGCACATGATGGTTATTTTGCTGATTTCATTTTTATTTTGATTGTTTCTTCGATGTATGTTTGCACTGTACATTCTTTTCTCTATTATTAGACTGCTAATTTATGCTCAGTTCTCCCCCAAATGAATATTTATTTACAAGGCATATATGATAGCCCGTATGTTTCTGAGTGATTCATAGAAACAACAATAAAAACATAAACAGACAACACCACCAGCATTGAAACAGCCAGGGCCCCAAATCAAACATCTCAACATTTCTCCATATATCAGTATTTAATCTGACCAGTTTGCATCCTCACCCTTTAGGTCCTTCTGGAATTTACATCCTGATCTCCTCTTGACTAAGTGACTGAACCCTGAGACACTCTAGTCCAGTGCTGGTGAACCTTTTCAGCACCGAGTGCCAAAATGGGAGTGCGCACACGCGCAGGGGAGCACCAGGAACCGGAAGAGCAGCTCCCTGGTGTGCATGCGCACGCCGGGAAGCTGAGCTTCTGGTTTCCGGCATGCGCATGCGTGCCGGTCACCTGGTCTTCCAGTTTCTGGCGTGCATGCATGCATGAAGACCAGCTGGCCGGCGTGCATGCGCGCACCGGAAACCCAAAGCCCAGCTTCCCAGTGCGTGCATGCATGCCAGGGAGCTGCTCTTCCAGTTTCCAGCCCTCCCGTGCACGTGAAGACCAGCTGGCCGCCGCGCATGTGTGCACCGGAACCTGGAAGAGCAACGGGCGATGGCTGCCGTGCCCGGAGAGATGGCTCTGCATGCCACTTCCGGCACACATGCCATAGGTTCGCCATCACTGCTCTAGTCTATAGACTCTCAACTGTAAAATGCCAGTGACATTTTTGTATTACTACTAACCTACTTTTAAAAATTAATGTACGACTTATTATTTTCCTTACTACCAAGGAAATGCAGGATTTCAGTGCCAGAGAAATGAAAAGCAAGTTTTTAAAGCTTTCCCTTTGTCCTTTTTTATTTCTATTGCAAAGGTCAACTTCACGAATTGTAATAACTCAAAATGTTGATTCTATTTATTTCCAATCTATATCATTAAATCCATTTCCCAACTATATCATTAATGAAAAGGAACACCAGATGTTGCTTGAAAAAAAAAATAACTTTTTCTAATTGCCACCAATTAGAAAACTAGTATACCCTGTAGCAACCTTACCCAACTTTCTGGAGGATACCTTTGGAAGAGTCTGTTCTCTTTCCCAAAAACTATGGACCCTCCCCCCAACCAAAAAAAGAAAAAAATAACAGGAGGAAAAGAACATATCCTTTCTGAGAAAAAAAAATCATCTGGAGTTACTTAGATACAAAGCAGTTACATTTCAATTTCTATTTCTAGCTATTTTATGTGTAGGAGGCATATTAAAGTATTTTCTTTTTTCAGTAGCAATGAATTTCAGTGCAAATAATGAGTAATTTGGAAAAAATGAAGATAAAGGCATTTTTAAAAGACCCATGAGGCATACTTTTTCTGGAAAGTATTTGTTAGCAAGCCATTAGAAGCAATTTTTATGAGCCAAAGATAAAATCAGATTTATCAATTGATAATTTAGTGACTTCCATATAGAATAACAGTATCAGTCAAGATAATGCTATTTTGTCTTCTTTTCTGATCTGAACAGTATGTAAAATGCACCACTTTTTTTAGAACTCTTACATTATATAACATGCAGTATCAGCGTGGAGAAATAAATCATCAATAATCATTCTTGAATGAACAGTTTTTATATTGTTCCCCTTTCTATTTCTATATATGAAAAATGTTAACACCAGGAATAATTTGCAACAAAAATTACTGGGTCTTAAGGAGAATATAATTTTTACTTCTAATAAACAGAGTTTTATTAAGAGTTCTTAATGCAACTTGGGTCCTGTATTATTGTCTCTACCCAATATGGGGGAAAGTTAGCACTGCATTCCTATACAATTTTACACCACTGATAATATATAATACTTTACAAATATTCATTGAAAGCAGTATCACTATATGCTAATTAATTTTCTTGCCAGTGATAAACATCTCTCTGGCAAATTGCCAGGCTTGGGGAAGAAAAGCTCATCTCATTGTCTTGAAGATTTGGGGGAGACGAGATTAATTTTCCATTTTTAGCCAGAAACCATTTCTTTTTCCTTTTTTTCAGATTCTCAATGATCGCTGATTGCAATGGAGACGAATTACTTGTGCTTCTCACAGAAGTCTATGACATTTCAATTGTCCTTTGACAAAAGAGGGATGGTTCTTTCTTTTCCATATTAGCAATAGCACTAGCAATAGCACTTAGACTTCTATACCGCTTCACAGTGCTTTACAGCCCTCTCTAAGTGGTTTTACAGAGTCAGCATATTGCCCCCAACAATCTGGGTCCTCAGTTTACCCACCTCGGAAGGATGGAAGGCTGAGTCAACCTTGAGCCTGGTGAGATTTGAACTGCCAAACTGCAGTCAGCTGGCAGTCAGCAGAAGTAGCCTGCAGTACTGCACTCTAACCACTGTGCCACCGAGGCTCATATTAGGCTGCAAAAATTAGCAGCTGAAAATATAAAGCCCACCATCCCAAACAGCAATGAACCTATCAATGCTGCCATTTTTCTCTTCCTTCTTTCAATATTCTGTGTACCTCTAGAAATACAGAAGGCTCAGAGACTGCTAAGTTAAATGAAGAATTTAGCTTGCAACAAAATTCTGCTGCAAACGTTAATGTGATAGATAACAGATAGTTAATCCTAAATTCTAGCTCATATGATCAGTACATAATTTTAAGATGTTCCTTAAAGGAAATGAATTGAAAATCAATATGTCTGTGATATTAATGCTTGAATGTGTTCTAAATGCAAACTTAGTGTAGTAAACATTAATACATTCTATATCTGTATCAGATTACTCTGATGATATGCATCAGCCAACATATATGTATAAAGATTTGACAAACATAAAACCGAGTGCTAAATAAATGATAGAAAATGGTATACTGTATTCAACAGTTTGCAGCTGACCAATCTTGGATGACTCATGGGCTACTGAGCCAAATTCAGACACCAAGCAGCTGCATATATTTTAGCTCAACCCAAAGAGAAAATTAAATTCAAGGTGCAGAAAATTTAAATTTTTTTTAAAGCTGCTGTAACTGCAAAAGGGACAACATATTTGATGCTAGTATAAGTGTGCAGAAGGTACTATGCCATTGCATTAAGTAGAATCAGTATCTCTGATAATGAGAATCAGTGTAGTTACAATAGGAGCATGTTGAATTAGGACAATGAGATCCATGTTTAGATGATATTCAGTAATGAAGGTCCCATGATAACTTCTCTTGGTCTCTATGTCTCAGCCCAATTTAACACAGAAAGTCATAAGATAATAGAACACTAGGATGGGAACTACATATACCACTTATAACTTATGGAAATAAATCTGACTGTACTGTAACTGAACAACGTAATTCATTTTGCTAAGCCAGTAGGTCAGTTAACTGCCTGGGAAGCTCTTCACTCTTCTTGCTATCATCATTTTCCTAGAGACAATGAATAAGTTTTCTGAATCAAACTTTACCCCCCAAAAGGTAGATTTGCCCAGTGAAATTCTGATATAGGTAGTCCTCAACTTACAACCTTTCAGTTAGAGAATGTTTGAAATTACTGCGGTTCTAAAAAAAAAATGACTTATGACTGGTTATAACACTTACAAGGGTTGCAGCACCCCCACAGTCACATGATCAAAATTTGGACGCTTGACAACTGGCATATATTTTGGAGGGTTGCAGTGCCCCAGAGTCATCTGATCACCTTTTGCGACCTTCTGACAAGCGAACTCAATGGGGAAGCCAAGATTCACTTATTAACAACCATGTTACTAACTTAACAACTGCAGTAATTCACTTAACAACTGTGGCAAGAAAGGTTGTAAATTGGAGCAAAACTTACTTAGCAACTGTCTTGCTCAACAATGGAAATTTTGGGCTCAACTGTGGTTGTAAGACTACTTAGAAGATTTTGAGGAAATTATATACGGAATTCTGACTTCTAAACATGCACAAAAGAATTTCAGCCATAACACATTGTATTCTGTACAGAGAATCTAAACATACCTTGCTTACTGCTTTTAAAGCCCTTTTGCAAACTTCGTATTTTGGCAAATCTTTCTGTGTTTTCTGGCAAATTGTCTGAAATAAAAAAATCACCAATTTAGAGATGTGCTGTTGTTTTTAATTAGTGAGAGGGAAATGTATATGATACTTGTATCTGCAAATCTGTATTATGAATTTTATGCAAATGTTTACCTTCTGGTGAATCAAAATATACTATCTTCTAGATCACCAAGATATCTTGTTCTGAAATGTTTTTTCTCCCAAGAAATACCGAAATTTCACTTTTAGTATTTAATGTAATGAGTTGGTAACCCCATCTTTCAGTCTTTTTTTTTCTAGTTTCAAGTACAAATGTCTTTATCTGCCTACCTCTCCAGTTCAATTTTAACAAGGTATTAAAGATCTGCATACTGAAGTCTTTGAGAACATTTAGATAGTTAGATCTAGAACAAGATGCAAATTAACATTTTCTCTTTTTAAGGAACATAATAAAAACAGTCTGACCATTAAATCAACATTTTATTAACTTGCTTTTATAAGCAAGCTATGAAAACAAAAGAGAACCAAAGCAAACATCTCACACTGATATATTTCTAATGACAAGGGAGTTAGAGGTTTTTTGTGAGAAGCCAAAATGCTATAAAACTGTTCCTGGTAATATGTTGTTTTTAGAGCCTTAATGGAATAAAAAGAACCATTATTGTTGGTTTTGCAGGCCAAATGATAGCAATTATGTATTAATACATAATTTAGCATACCAAGTTATGTTGGCAGAAGATTCAAAACTCTTGCTGACAAAATTCATTGGGTGGTCCTGACCACTCATTCTCACCACTGAAATTCTGTCGTGTGTTTTATTTATGAATATAGCTTTTTATTAATAGATTTTTAATTGTTAAGTGAAACTATAAGAACTTATCTTTACAGTACAAGATCCAAACATAACTTTCATTTATTTAATTTATATCCCACCTTTGTTTTTACAAGTAGCTCAAGATGGCAAACATATCCAACATACCTTCTTCCTATTTTCCCCACAACAACTGGTTGGGCTGAAAGAGAATGACCCAGCTGGCTTTCATAGCTAAGGCTGGATTAGAACTCATGGTCTCCTGGTTTGTAGTCTGGTGCCTTAACCACTACACAAACTGACTACTTTAGACAACACTCCCTCTTGTCTTTTTGTTATTGTAGTTTGTAACTGTTTCAATTGGTTTTAATGATTTTATTTTATTATAGTGCTTTAATTGTGCATGTCACCCTAAGTCATATTGCAAGTGAGAAGGTCAAGCATATAAATTAAATAAATATTATAAGGTACTATGGCATTGTGACAATAGGTTTAAGCATGACTACCTTGTGTTTTAGCCCATAACGCTTTAAGAAATAATTTTCCACATTCTTAAGCCTAAAATTCTTCTAAAACTTTTATAAGAATTGTTGCAGCACTTCTTGTGCAAAATATAATCTTCTGAAAATAAAATAGCACTAAATAGTCCTATTAAAGTCAACCAGCAGAAAAGGACAAAAAAAAAAGGATTATAAGGCTCTATCCTTTAGGTAGAAACTTATAATCCCACAGAAGCCACTGAAAATTAAACACTCTAGCAGAATGTTTACTTGCCCCAGCAAAAATATTTCCCTGGTTCCTCCAGACCAATTCTAAATTACTGAAATTATGACAATTCAGCAGTTTATGTGATGGATAAGCAAATAAGTGATTACATAATTATAAATTATGACAGAAGAATTACATATATAAACACAATCATAAATAGAACAGACAATTAAAAATAAGTTGCTCTTACATCCATCAGCAGTGGAAGCCGGGTAACCCTTTGCATTGGGAGAATGAGGAAGGATATCATTGGTAAATTCCTACACTCTTCTTGAGTTTCAATCCGCAATAATACTTCCTTGAAGGATGGGTTGGTAGCTCTGTCCAAAATAGCAACAATTTTATAAACAACATTAAATATAAAGGTGATGCATTTAAAACTAAGTTTTTGTCTGAAAAAATTATTTGCCAATAGCTTTCTTGAAAACATAAAAACTAATACCAACAACCACACCTCATAAATTAGGGTGTCAACTTGCAAAGCTTTCAAGTTGCCATAAGACGGAGAGGGGGAGAGCTGACGGAGTGGCTGATTATACTGAAACTATATTATAGCAATAGCAATAGCACTTAGACTTATATACCGCTTCATAGTGCTTTACAGCCCTCTCTAAGCAGTTTACAGAGTTAGCATATTGCCCCCAACAATCTGGGTCCTCATTTTACCCACCTCGGAAGGATGGAAGGCTGAGTCAACCTTGAGCCGGTGAGATTTGAACCGCCGAACTGCAGCTAGCAGTCAGCTGAAGTAGCCTGCAGTGCTGCACTCTAACCACTGCGCCACCTCGGCTCTTATTATCCACAAATGTTTCTTTTACTGATTGTGTCCTAGGTTACCGGAGTCAGAAGGAGGAGTGTGGGGTTCACAGCCTGGTTCATTGGAGAATGTGATTAAATGTTTATTTTACTGATTGTGTCCTAGGTTACCGGAGTCAGAGGGAGGGGTGTGGGGTTCACAACCCGCCAATGTGGTTCATTGGAGAATGTGATTTATGACATGTCCAATGAGAAGGGGGGAACCAGGGTCATGAGGGCGCGTAGCCTACGTGACCTCAGTTCTGACTGCATCGGAGTATTGCCGAAATGTTGCTCCTAATAAATCTTTATATTTCTTTTGGAGTTTGGCTCGTGGCTCATGAATTAATTAGGGCATCTTTCGGAAACTTCACATAGGGTTTTGCCCAAAATTCATAAGACTGTCCCACAAATCTTCTATTAAGATGCAGTAATATCCAGGCTGATTATAAAACTGTTGCTTATGGTTTTTCAACTCAAAGAAACTGATTAGTTACCACAGAGGCTCTTTCACCTGTCTTTAAGTCAAGAGACATTGCAAAAACACAATTATTGTGAAGCTACAGCAATACATTATCTATAGTAGGTTATCTCATAACCTACTATTCTGAATCTATTTTTTTTCTAGAATAAGTCCAGTGCTAATATGACAAACTTTTCAGTAAGTTTTTTTTATAGAAAATTAACCAAAACATTTTAATAACAATTGTGACTGAAACATTTTTTTTTAGTTTTACCTACAATTATATTCATAGTTTACCCATGATGCCTGTAGATAAAGGACAATTTAGAAATATATTGAAATAAATTAACCCTGGGGGGAATCACTTGCGCAAAATTAAAAACTCAGTTTATTGTCTCCTTCAATTAGTATGGCTGAAATATTTATTTTTCAAAAACCAAATTTATACATGATTCATAACATCATTTTCCCCAAGCAATTCCAGTGACAGTAGTTTCCACTACTTACAACAGTTTCTGAAGCGTCCGCTGTTGATAGACTTCATTTGTGCAATATTTTATATAAGGGTCAAAAGTTGATGTAGTATGCTTTTCTACAATATCACTGATATCATCTATGAAAATGTTACTCCGATGCCTTTCTTCAAGCTCTGTGAAGAACCTGAAATGAACAGAACATTTTTGAAGAATACATTTAATCACAATTTGTTATCTAAAAGCAAAGAGATTCTTAATTGTCTTTCCACCCAAACAACTGGAAGTTGCTAGACTGCCTGTCCTTACATACTCTGTGTAGAACCTTGACCTAACTGTCTAAAAACCATTAATAGCCTTTTCCCCCCCTTAGTGACAGGAAAAAATAACTCTGAGATTTGTATCTCTGGATGGAAGGTGAACAGTAAATTGACTACAGCGGAGACCGCATTCAAAAGAATAAATGAACATATTTTACAGGCTACTCAACAAACAACTGGAAGAAACTGAATGGAAACACATTTGTTTCAGAAAAATGAATGTTTGAATTAAATTAGGTCCTTTTATTCCTCATTTAAAACATATGAGGCTGAAATGGGAGTTTACTTACTTCTGGTGACCAGAAATGTTACATAAAGTAGTAGCTCCTAAATATTTTATTCTCAATAATGCCAGATGGATGGTGATTACTTTCACTGACCAGCAAGACAAATGCTTTTTCTTTGTGCATACAGTGGATATAACACACTACACACTACATGCCAGGTTTTAGAAATGTGACTGCTATCCTGATCTACAGGGGGTTATATTCAAGACAGTCACACCTCTGAGTACCTCCCTGAATTTTTAAGAATTTTTCCAGTGAAGGCAGTATATTAGAAAGTCTGTCATTGTTAAAGGCATTGAGGAATCTGGTAAGAAACTATCTCTGAAATGATGCCCCAACTGACACAACATTAACTTAATAAATTTAGTTCTAGTTAAGAGTGCTTCATGTAAGCAAGGAAGTTCTATACATATAATAGCTGTTGTAAATTTACACTTATTGTTAACCTGAAGACCTATGCATGTCATAGTAAGCAGATCTGTACAGTTCTCTACTGGAAACAATCTGGCTTTGGTTTCTCATAGTGCTTGATGTATTCGGAATTGGGAAACAAGTTATGAATGACAAGAAACTGAATGCATTGCAGAAATAGACCACCAGAAATACAAAATTGTGAAGCCCGTATATTCTACTGTGAAAATGTATTCACAGAAAGAATACATCATTAAAGTACTAAATAGCTATAAATACATAAATGGTCTTCTTGTGTGTTGGAAAAGATATCCACACAGCACTGTATATCCCTATTCAATGGCCTAAAAGTTTTATCATTGCATTCCTGGGACATCCCACAATACTGCCATATCCTCACCAGATATATGAAAAAAATTATAATGTACTGGCCGCAATACCTATTGATTTGTTATTAACAAATCAGCTACTTATGAAAGTTTTATGGATATTAAAGACATGAACATGTCCCTATTACAGCAAAAAAGAAAGTAACTTCTGTATTTAGATGCTAGTTTAATATAAAACAACAGGTTAATAAATCACAATGATGCAACTGTTCTAGGTGACAAAGACATCAAATGTATGAGTTTTCAGCCAAGAGAAAGAAAACAATAGTACAAGTGACTCAGAGTTCTTGGATTAGGCAATGCCCAAGGTTATACTGTTACTCTATGATAATTTTCTTATGTAAGAGTATTTCTTTCTTAACTTCTGATTTCTTTACCTTGGCTCTGGCATAGTACATCCACTGTAACAATAACAGATAAATAGTAACTTTGACTCTATTTCAGAAGATTATGATCTAGTATAAACTAGTCTAAACATGATTAGAAATCTGTAGGAATTTACAAACATAGAGCACAAATTAAAGAATCATCAAAATATCCGGCAACATTAAAATCAATAGTTTTTATCAAATTCACAACCTTACAATAGTGTCTACTAACGAGTTAATCTTTTACGCATATGATTCCCATACATCTCTTAAGGGTTTGGCAAAAGCTGTTTGGTTTAAGACCAGAAAAGATATGATTCGAAACCAGAAATGCCTTAATTGAAGAAATCTGTCAAAGCTTTCAACAGTATTTGTACAATGCACTACACTGTCTGCCAAAAGATTAACACAGCACATATATAAATCTGTTATAATGGATCTGTGTAACAAATATTCAGCATGCTCCATGAATGTCATTGTATATCTTATAGCAAAGACAGGCAACATAATATGATTTCAAGCAGTAAAAAAATTTAAGAATTTTTTTTTTAAAAGAAAATCATTCCCATGAACATTCTTTTATCTAGCAGGCATGCTTGGTTAAGCTCCATTGATATTGATACGTCTTAATAACAGATGGAAAATAGCTAAAAGCTCCTTTGATTTAGTTCTTGACTTCTTTACAAGTTGACACTGCAAAATTTGACCCACTTGATCACACTTTTATAAATTTGTCCTTCGACTGAATTGTCTAAAAAAATATAGCAACAATATAAACACGAAAGAATTTAAAAATTCCTGGAAGCAAGCAACAACCAGATGCATATTGCTAACTCTGGTAGATAAAGACTGTTTAAAACTTACTTCTTGCTTGCTTCACAGACATCTGCAATATTGGAGAAAAGATGATGGCTTTCTGTCTTTGTCATTGTAGAACTCAATTCTTTGGAATTCTTAAACATCCGAATCAGAATTTCTAGACTGAGCAGATATGAATGTTCTGAAGAGATGACTTCAAATATAGCCTTCATGATCGGGGGTAGGAGGAGTAAAAGAGAAAACGAAAGTTATTTCTTTTGATTTTATACAACAAATCATTTCACAGTAATACACTTTCACAAGGGTAATTTTGAATATCCAGGACAATTATCTTGAAAGAATTATTCTGAACTATAAATTAAAATTTAATACTTGAGTACATGTTTCAACAGTAAGCAAAAATACAAATACAAATTTTAGGACCATTTTAGGACTATTTTAGCATGTACTTTGTTTAAAACAAAACACCCTATAAATAAAACCTGCAAACTAAGTGAAAAAGGGTGAATAAAAATACCTCTCCCTGCTTGGCCAATGAAGACACACTAAATACATATATTAAACATATAACATAAAAAGAAGAAAGTATGTAAAAGAGTTAGGGTAGATTGAGTATCAAAATGTGGCATATTTCAACCATTTTTAAGATTTTGAGGGTATTTTAAAGAGGAAATGTCAGCAATTTGACTCTTGGGCTCTGGATCTCAATCTCATCCTTTAAAGAAGGAAAAATTCAAAAGCAAAATCAATCAATCAATCCATAATATTCTAGTGGCAACACCATAGCATTCCTAATGAGAGCCAGGAGGCTGGATGGCTGAGCTGTTGCTTTCAGATCTTAAAATATTACTTCCAACCCCCACTTTAGATAAATATGTGAATTATATCACATTTTCAGACCAGTGTTCTTTGTTTTTGGATTTTTTTCACTCATATATTTTAATATATCAATTTCATAACAGATTTGTTCCCATGCAGTAGCATGGATATTTTTTTTTTAGAAATAAAAGGAAAAAGGAAAGGAAAAAGAACCTCATTTAAAAAATGTCAAATTACTTGAAAAATCCTAAGACATAGAAAAATCAAGCATTGACAAATCACAAATATCAGCAATCCACTGCTGGCTATATTTTTAAATTAGCTAAGATGACATCATAAATTCTTGATATTATAATATATTCTAATAATCCAGGATACATTTTAACAAGTCTATATTATTGTAACACACTGTTAAAAAGTCCTGTTAATTCAGCTCAAATATAACAAAAATAAGACAAGCCCAGACTTATGTGTTCCTTATTGAATATTGAATTGTCCAACATACATAAAACAAAAATAAGCTTTATTAATTTATTACAAACTTAAAATAGTTCATAGTAAAATCAGCTGCAAAGTTGCACAGAATAGTGCTGTTTTTTATTGAAGGTTGGCTGAATATGAAAAGGATGGGGATCCAGAATATATATATAGTATTGTCTCTCAAACTTTTTTGCAACTTCTTATTATTCATGATTCAAGTCAACGTACATCCAGTTTGACACAAGGAAAATGATAAAGAAGAAAACAGCAGAGACAGAAAAATATGAGATTGATTTAATTATTCTTAAATTTGGTTACAACAACAGTGTCCAAATTTCGGTGAAGGTGAGGATGCAAAGCAGGGGTGGGTTCCGAAAATTTCCGCTACCACTCTGTGGGCGTGGCTTAGGGTTACGCACACACGCACTCCCCCGGTGCAATTCTGTGTCCGTGCATGCTCAGTGACTATAATCTGCCCGAAACGCAGCTGAGGAGCTGATCATCTGTGCTTTGGGCGAAGAATAAAGGACAGCCTTCACCCGGGGACGGGTGGGAGGGCCCTTTCCAAAGCAGCAGCAGAGCACAAACAGCCCAAAACGAAAAAAAGCCGCCAAAAATTCCTGAAAAAAAATGGCGGCGCCCACGGACCGGCACCGACCAAGGCGGGTCCACGACACCATCATGACGTCACCAGCGCCTCGCTACCGGTTCGGGTGACCCAGTACGAACCGGGAGGAACCCACCCCTGGTGCAAAGGACTTACAAGAATTGGTTTGGTTTAATGGTTAAGACGCTAGGCTAAAAAATAGAAGACCCTAAGTTCTAATTCTACTTTAGGCATGAAGCAACTGGGCGATTTATTCTCTTTCAGCCATAGAAAGCAGTCAATGGCAAACCATTTCCAAAAATCTTTCCAAGAAACTGCATGGACTAGTCCAGGCAGTAGCCAGAAATCAACACTGACTCAAAAGTGTACACACACAAAAAAAAGCAGACCTACATGCAAGTCCAGGGTAGTTAATCAAAAAATCCCATTTATGAATGAATATGAATGTTAACAAACAGCCCTTCTATCTACCAGGATGTTTTTATTACTTCAGTGGGCTTTAGTCATTTTTTACATGATGGCTGTACCACTTTCAGTATGATTCTCTGTTTTCCCCCAAAATATATCTTTTAATGGAGTTTTTATGCAGGCCATTCTTTTGTTGTTGTTGTTTTTACAATGAATATTTACTGATTGAGATCCTGGTGTTCCCTACTGTCACTGTTTTTCAACAGAGAGTTGAAAGTCCACAGTGAGCTGAACTGTAGCTATAAAGTCCGTAAGCATTTCAAGCATGCATGTATGTGTTTCCGTTCTTCTCAATCTGTGCATTCTTCAGCTGGGTGGGCTTTGACTCCCAAAGTTCTCGCAGTGATAATTCTGGCTTGGAAACCCTGAGAATTAAAGTCCAAATATCTGGAAAATGTCTGGGACAGGCTGGTTAATTGTTTTCAAGTCCTTAATCAACAACCGAGTGAACATAAAGAAGATCTGTATAATATGACTAGAGGCAACAGAAGCACTATGACTTACATTCCTGCTATCATCTTGCCCTGAAAACTATGTTTCTACTGCATCTTGTTGCCTTAACTGCAGTCATAAAGAAAGGATTTGCCTAAAGAGAGCAGCAGTGTTCCATGACTAATTTGTTCTGATCTGATTTTTTTTTTAAAGAAAGGACATCAGAGAACTCATCTTCAAGACTATTTAAAGATTCTTTGTTCTCCGTCCTGATGACAGCCCTAATTGATTCCTTCAAAGCTGAGAAATCCAAGACTAGGCATCCCAGTTTTGAAAGTGAAAATGAGATAGTTATATCTGCTTGTGAGCCAGGCAGATAATGAAAACAGCTTTTCAAAGGATTTCAGAAAACCTCCAAACAATTAGTTTAAAAAAAAAAAAACAGAACAGGGAGTGTTTGAGCTCGTGTATAACCCTAGTGATGCTAATTGGAGATGAAGAATGATAACGTATTTTCCAATTCTTATTTTTTATTCAAGACAAATGACAATCTTCATGAGTGACACTCCAAAATGTAGTTTCAGTTCATCTGCATAACAGCAATGCACACAGATGTTTAAAGCCTGATAGCTGATGAACAGTTTGTCAGAACTATTTAGAGATTAAATGTGCACTGAAGCTTTGCATATGGCACTGAAGAAGTACTTACATTTAAAACTAAAAGGGCTTTAAAACAGAAGGCACGTTTTTAAAAGCTGGTGCTTAGGTCCACTATAGTAATTACATTTAAGATTAAGGCTTGTATATAGCAGATACATATTTTTAAGAGCTATCTTAGGCCAGATTATTTCTCCTTCACTTGCATAATCACACAGGTTAAATTTATAAATGGCAACAATAACATACAAGATAAATCATTATATACAAAATGTATGAACCTTAAACTAATCAGTAAAACAAGTGAAATGGCATCAAAGTGTATACTGTATTTACATGTATACATATATACTTTATTTATTAAAGCAGTCTAGGTTAGGTAGAGTTTATATTAGAGTGACAGACTCCTCAACATTCCTGTCCAATGGAACAATTGTGCATTTGGGGAACCTTTCTTACCAACATGTATGTCCGCTTTACCATGTAATATTAAGATTTGTTTTAATCAGCTTATTAAAAAAAGCCAAGTGATCTAACACCTAAGCCACAGACCTCACAAACTGTGATGGGGTTCACACCTAGGTTAAACCACAAAATGTGTTGTAACCAACATCACCCAGTAAAAAGCCTTTCAAGGTTATCTCCCTTATCATTTTAATCCTACTTTACCGTCTATAAAGTTGTAGTCAAGCCAATCCAACAGCCTTTTCCCTTTTTTCCTCTTTAGTTTGAGTCATTACCCAGCCTTGAGCTCCTCTGATTTGGACCGCAGCTGAAGAGAACTGCACCAACTTCAACTTTTCCCCTGACAGCTGGCAAGTTCCTATCATTTTAAGAATAAGTTGCTTCTTTCCCACTTTATTCACAGCAGAGTTTAATTTAAAAGGTTGATGTTCCCTCTCCTTTGGACATTCCCTACCCTGACTTGATGCAGCTTAAAAATCTGACTTGACTTACACTCAGAATGCTCTTTAGGTCCTTCCTTATGATCTCTCATTGAATTGTCAGGACTATTCTGAGGAACAGTTCTCTTGAGTGCAGTCCAGACCAAAAGGAGCTGGAGGAGAGCTTTCCAAACTCATCAAGAGGGCAGCAAAAGCCTCTAGAGGGCTGAGGAGGAGAAAACAAGAAATTTTAGGATCACTCCTCATACTAATATGATAGAAAAGAGTAGAGATCCAATGCAAGCTCATGAGCAAAGTCACAAAACGGGGAGGAAATTATTCCCACATTTCCACGTCCCTCTAGTCCAACTGGCTACATGCCAATCTATAACAAATGGCAAACATCACAGAGCTCTTTCTCTTGACGTACTACCTTCTGCTATTACTGATGAAACATATTTTAAATACATTTTATTGAATATTAGATAAATATTACTAAGCTGCTCAATATACATAGATATGGTAAAGGGAGTAAAGGAACAGAATCAGACATATCTTAGCACATTTTTGGACCACAACTAACTATATTGTATCTGATCATGTATCTCAGCGGTTCTCAACCTGTGGGTCGCAACCCCTTTGGGGGTCGGAACGACCATTTCACAGGGGTCGCTGCGCGCGTTGGCCCGCCATCTTGGTGCCAGCGTCACTTGCAGGGGTG
>QLTV01000799.1:342788-381567 GCA_003457575.1 Thermophis baileyi
GTATCTGATCATGTCTCTCATGAAAGATTTACCAGACAGAGAAGATTATTCCTCCTGTCAGACCTATGTTACAGTTTTGCGTTGCAGCCACAAGAATATTCCAGCAGAATATTCACCAAATATTTAATGCTATCCAGGTTACTAAACTCTACTGCTGCTGGAGGTCTACATTAATAATAATTTGACTAGATTTGAGGTCTAGTTAAGGCGAAAAGTTGTACAGCCTAAATTAATCACTTTATACCATATTAGCAAAATAATTTTTCTCTCCCCTTTTAATGATTTGGCATTTTTTTAATTTTGATTTTGCTGTCATCTTTAGCTTTTATACTTCTGTTGTTTGAGTCAATGACGTAAATAAACTTTACTATTAACCCCTTTTATCTCTGCAATTCCAAAATTATCAAAAATACATCAAAACTCACAGAAACAGAATTGGTTATGAGAAAAGTCACTAATATACACTGGTTATTTCTACCTACTTTGCTACTTAACACGGCCTAAGGATTTGCTTTCCATCATTAATATACCTCCAAAACCACATATTATTTATACTATATATGAATTTATATTTTATATAATCCTTTTCTACCAGCAAATATGCCCCCACTCTATAGGGGGCGATACAATTTCAGAAAGCCTGGATAAAAAGAATGCTATTGTAATATAGTTCAAAGAAAAAAAGAGAACCAGAACTTACTGTCTTTATAAAACAAAAGTACTAGAAAGGCATACATTAATAATTGAATTAATTATTATAACACTTACCTCTTGCCTTTTTCTTTCTTCTTGGCTGATGGTCTGAGATAAGCCATTCCTCTTCACCTGAAATGAATGCTTAATTAATATATTTTTATAACTCATACTTTTTTAAAAATATATATAGAGATAGTCCATTTGCTTACCCTAACTCATAGTTTCTATAATGTAAAGCTACTTCATTATACAAACATCAATTGACAATTTATGATACCTAAATGATCCGTCAATGTCCCAACCATAGGTAACATCTGTGCTGTCAGTTCCCTTTACAGATGTTACAGACTACTGGAGCTCTGGCCAACCAAAGGTATTCTGGAAAGATTATGGCTCCCAGATGTATAAAATTACCCTGGGAAGGGTATTACTGCTAAAAGTATGTTCTCGATTCCCTCGTACATTAAGGTGTTGATTTAATTCTACTAGAGCAGGGGTGTCAAACTCGCGGCCCACGGGCCGGATGCGTCACATGCTGGCCCCGCCCCCGCCAGGTTTAGCAAAGGGGGGGAAGTCCTGATACATCACATGACGCCGCCATGACAACACAAGTTTGACACTCCTGTACTAGAGCAAGAGTTCTCAAATTATATCACACACCAGGAATTTTAAGGATGGACCAAGAATGTGAAATTTGAGGGGTGGGGCAAAATCCATGCTTAAAATGTGTATTTCTTATATTAAAATTCTAAAAGCTTGGGATTACTGTGGGAGGTATGTAGGCTGATGGATCAGTGTGTGAAGACTGGCAGATCGGTAGTGGGCATGTGATAAGAAGAAAGAGAAAAACCTTGCAAATATTCACGAATATGTGGTAAGATTAGGGCCTGGGCAGGCTGTAAGGAGGAGGAACAGAAGACAAACATATGTTATCTCTGTTACTTTATATAATTTTCATTAGCTTTTTGTAACATGAAAAACTATGTGTGCTTATTTTTACTCAAAAATTTAAAAATGTATAGCATGTGTTTGCATTTTATTTAATTAGTTTTAATTTATTTATGTAATTGAATTGTTTATAAGGCCAGAGGTCAAATTCAAATAAAATATAAGTATAACTTACATGTGTATTATATGTGTGTCTCTATAACTCTTTAAATAAAAGAGTTAAAAATAAAAATTAAAGAAAAAATAGTTTCAAATCGCAAGGAAAGGTGGAAGACACACACACACACACACACACACACACACACACACACACACACACACTCTGAAAGGACATATTTGCATATTGGCTGGACAGAAAAAGTAGCACTCTCTCTACCAATGAATTTGCTGAGATGAGATAAGACAAATCAACTGGAATTCAGCGGAGAGAGACCAGAAAAGGAGCATATGGCTCAGGGACATATATACTGATGGTGTAAATGTGTCTTTTTAAGCACCTGAGCAAAATGGCAAAGAACAATGGATCCAATCTCGCCAAATAATTTCAGAACAGTGACAGAAGAAAGGTAAAAAGTTAATAGGAAATGGACAAATCTAAGCTTTAAGTTTACTAACCCTTTCCTGCATATACATTTAGGAAGCCTATTTTATTTAAAACCTACTTTATTTATATGGTCTAATGCTTAACATGGAAAGAGGCATTACTTTATTGTGAGGTTATAGAGATTAGCTAAAGCATGCCTCTACTAATTTTAATAAAACAAAACTCTCTATTACTTCATTAAAAGATTAAAATTAAAATTAATCATTTTTGTCCGTTAGACAGATTCAATCAGGCTGATCAAGCTCCTCACATTCCTATAGCCCAAGAATGTCAAACTTGCATGTAAAAAAAAGCAATTCAGGTTCCCATCCCCACATGTTTTGTTTTCTTTCCTAAGAGCAAAATTTGAGTCTGATCCAGTGAATTGGTCATTTATAGGTGTTTAGGTAATGAGAAAGGCCATTCTTCTGATGATTTATGAGAGAAAAGTTTAATTGTTCCCTATAACACTTCTTTAGCCGAGATTCTCACTGTTCATGAAAGCCAAGGAGCTGTCACTGAGAAAGAAATATTGGTATGGTATCTCTAAACACCTTTCTTGGTCTCTCTACGCTTCTATCATCAACTGCCTAAGTCTCAATGAATCAAAATTACCTGAAAGGCAAGAATTCATTGAATCTACCACATGTCTCACTCTCTGTGTAGCTTCACAGGTATACTTGATACTCCGTTAGTACTTTACTTTTATAATGACTTTGCTGTTTTTATGTAACCTGGCAAAAGATGCAGCTATTTTACGATACTTGAGTTGCAGATAACTTGAAAAACTAACTTATATAACTTAAGATATACTATTGCCAAATGCATTTTCACTTTACTTCCTGGTATGCTCACAATTCAAACTACTTTCACATGCATATTATTGCCCTGTTGTTGCATATTGTGAATGAGACAGCGTAGCTTTTACTTCTTTAAACAAAGACAGCTTTAAAAAGAGCTGAATATATCTTATTTCTAATAGCTTAGGAACTATTTTCAAAAGACTTTCTGTTCTATCCAGCTTCTTTTTCATGCAGTCAATTAAGAAGAGTCAATTTTAGAAAAACTAAAAAAAAAAAGACCTTACATAAAACCAGAGCATTGGAAAGAACAAAAAAGATAATAACCCACGCATAGGTCCAACATCACCCATATATTTCCTATGCATATTACACACACATATATAAGTGGGTGTGTAACATGCTTGCTTGCTTGTTTGCTTGTTTAAATGGAAGACATTTCTGGTCCACAAGGAAGAGATTTTCAGCTGCAATTCCTATTCAACATCTCAATCCTCTTCTCTCAATAGTTAATCAGATATTGTTTAACTCTAGAGGAAAATTATAATAAAGTACTAACACAAATTAAAAAAGACTTAGAAAATTGGAAAAGCTTACAATTATCATTGATTGGGAGAATTTCCCCTATTAAAATGAATATCCTACCACGGTTGTTATTCCTGTTTCAAGTAATTCCGATAAACCCAGGAAAAACCTTTTTTGAAGATCTGAGAAAGATTACTTTAAAGTATATTTGGCAGGGGGAAAAACCAAGGATAAGACAAAATTTATTACAAGATGTGAAAGAAAGAGGTGGTTTTGGACTTCCAAACTGGCTATTATACTATCAATCCGCAGGGTTAACCTGGATAAAAGAATTTAGAATTAAAAAACAAAATAACATTGATAATTGAAGGACATGACTTATTAGGATGGCATGCATACTGTATGTATGAGATGAAAAACACCAATCTCACGGATATTTTAAAAAACATATACTTAGAACTGAATATTACATATTCAGTTGGAACAAATTTTATGAATGGTTGAAAGAGAGAAAGAATAAGTAAAGTGATGTATAATTGCTATTTCTGAATTAATTATGATAGAACCCGTTCGTTTAAACTAACATTGTATAGAAGATGTAACAATATTGTATATATTAATGTAAACAAATAAGGAAAGAAGGAATGACCAAGTAAACAAATGGGAATGTAAATATATCTACTTATAGATAACATAAACACTGATATGATCTGATGAAAGCTTACTGTATATAGGGGGAACATAAACACTGATACGATCTGATGAAAGCTTACTGTATATAGGGGGATAGAACACCCCTAATTGCTTGTTTTGTGTTTGTATTGTTGTGTGTTTTATTTTTATGTGTATTTAATAAAAATAAAAAAAAAGATATTGTTTAACTCAGCTATAATGGCCAGATTTATACATTACTTTAAATCATAAACCATGATTTACAACCTCCAATGGCCATTAAACCAAAACCAAGCAAACTATTTTATGTTTTAGTTGTGATATTTGTACCAACGCTTATCGACTATGAGTGGAGTAAAACCCACAGGGACTCCTTTACATTTACCAACACAATATTTTCATGAGAATTGTAGCAAATTACAGAGGAAGATGATTGATTCTAAAGTTCCAATGCATAGTAAGAATCCCATTTCCAGTTCTTTGGATCTAACTCATAAGGTCTATATGGAACTCTGGTATCAAATGTTCATGATATAGTAGAACCAATGAACAACAAAGTGATTTGATTTTGCTTATCATAACTATTTAAAACAAGAGCATAATGGGAACTGTGCTAATTTTTGGATCATACAATCCACACAGCTTGCATCTGACCCTTGCATTATCAAATACAGGAGACAAGAGGATACAGGTTTACAGAAAACGGGTACATCCTAAGTTGTATACATAACTCTGCTTCAAAAGATACCAACTCATCAAACTAATTGTCAAAATATAGGAGTCTTTTCCTAGTGCAGAAAACAGTAACTAAGTGATCTATGTTTGTTCAATTTGCTATTGTCAAAATAGTTCTATCTTCCTCCTTGTAATTTACAGAGTTTTATCATGAAGATTTTTTTTAAAAGGGCACTGTGAAAGAGAAAACTAGCCTTTATAGTTACACACATTTATCTTGTTTATATTAGCTGTTTATCAACATAACTGTTTAATGATGCAGCCACCTGACTACAGAATCTAACTACAGCACAATTTGTAATTCATTGCCTATTTACACATAGCAACTTTAAAACCATTTTTGAAAATCATGGCCTTTAGCTTGTTAACAGATTAGATTCTGCTAACTTATAACTCTTGGTTTACAACCACCACATAGGTTCACAACTGCATTAAATCATAATGCAACTTGTTTGGTTTGATATGCTGCATAAATCCAGTCAACAATAAACCCAACCAAGCAATTACCCAATTTTGTTTCATATTTGTGAGATCAAGAAGAGGTCATTAAGTGTGATTACTGAACTATATTTGGCTTGGTGAATTTTTATCTCTAATACTTGTCAATTAATCCAGTCATTCTTACATACAAGATTATGTTATAGCCAATAGAGACCTTTTTAGAAAGGTATTACTGCATCAATAATAGGTTATGATGGGGTTTACTATAGAGGATTGGAATGGTTCTTGAGTCATTAAAATGTTAAGTTCTCTTCTATTCACTTTTGGGAACAACAGTAGTTTGCAAAAATACTGCCAAGCATTAAAATGACATATACGTAGCTAACAACATCACTTAAGCAATTAATCAAATTGTACTTGTAAGTGCAGCTAACTTCAGAACTTAAAAAATATATAATTTTTGACGTCTTACAGATTTAATATTTTTTAAAATTATTTCCTTATCTGTGAAACTGCAGGAAGAGAGTTATATCACAGAACTGATTTTCATTATGCATTATCCATTCATATTGCTCTGATAATGCTGAGGCTGCTGATCTCAAGTGGGAAAGGGACGACTGGCATGATTATTTTTTTTGCAACAGCTCTACATGACCCCCTGTGGAATGGTTATGGGAAGCAACCACATGGAAGCAATAATCAGACTGCTAAGATAATGGCCAAATTTGGATGTTCATACTATAATTTAAGCTCCCTGCAATGAGCCATTTCAGCTGATTCAGTCCATCTTCTCTTCTAATCCAGCAGAGATCACAGTGGGAAATTTAACAGCACAGCAGAGTTGGTTGTTCTGACTGCAATAGGTCAAACTTTGAGTAGTTAATGAAAACAACCTTTTAGAGCAGTTGATAAAATAATAAAGGGTGTTTTATTTTTTTGCTTCCTTTTAAACTATGCTGTTAAATTATGTTCTGTACCTGATTTAGTTGAAATCCAATTCAATCATACTGTTTCAGAAAGATTTAAGAAATATTCATTCACAGAACTCTCTGAAAATTTTTAATAGTTTAGAATTTGGAGGAATAGAACATCTGTTCAGGTGTCAGCTGAATGTATAGAAAGCTGGACACACAGAAATACACAGAAAAATATGCCCTGCCCTTGGGCTTTTCCTGCTCTTCGTGCAGCTCTCTACAACTCTTAAACAAAACTGTTACTTACATTGGTTTGATCTGAAACAAATATGGTATATGTAGTTCTCATTTAACAATCACAATTGGGACCAAATTCAGTCACTAAGCAAAGATGTCACATGACCTCTTTGCTCAATGACTGCAATCCTGGCTCTGCTAGTTGTTGCTGCTAAGCAATTGTGCAGGTCATTAAGTGGAAGGAGTGCCAGGTAAGAAGGCACCGCGGGAGGCACAGGAAGCTTGGCACAGGCTATGTGTGAGTTGGCAGGGTGCTGAAGTGCAACACAAGGTTGCCACTTCCTGGGAAGTCCAGGCCTGCTCCCCCCCACCACCACCATTCAAACAATCATGAGAATAATGGCTGCTCTCACAGTGCTTTAGAACGACTACTTGTGAGAAGGTGATTGGCAGGTGGCAGAAGCTGCAGCACACCTGTGGTGGTAAGGGTAGACAGACTGCCAAGTATCCAAAATTTCATCACATGGCCACAGGGGCGCTGCAATAGTTGCAATTTCTGGTAACAGTTATTAAGTCCACATTCTGGATAGAGGGGACCATTAGTTTGACAGAGGGGCTAAAAAGGCCAACTATGTTAGAACTGAACAGCCCTCCCTCAATAGAGGGGGAGGAATATGACACCACCTCTGTCTACAACAATGCAGTCCTTTCAGCAGTTCCAAGAAAGCTCCACAACCATTTGCACTATGATTCAGGTGATCTGGAGGGCATAGATAAACCTCCAAGTGGCCTCAACAGCTCTCAGAGAGAGTGCTAAATTAACAACCAGATGACTGCAAGAAAATATAATCCTTCCATTTCCCACCACCACCATCCAATCAGAACTGATGAAGCTTCTCAGATGAGAAGTGAAACGTCTTCTTCCTCAAAGAAAAGAACATAATCCAGTTGCCTTTTGAAAAAAGCACCTTTGAGTTAAGTCCATTCATTAAGCGCTGTTAAAATTTCAAATGGTTGCTGAACAAATAGTCATTAAACAGTAACCACCTGTACACCTCTCCATAGAATGAAGGACCCCAATAAGGAAAGAGTACTCAGAGAAAGCAATCTCCAAATCTCTACCAAAAAAGTTAGGATTCTAGTTTGACCAGTTTGAAAGAAGTCCCAATGGTTCCTTGATAATACAACAGTGAAATGGAACTGAGGGGACAGAGAAAGAGGATGAGACAGTCTTCTGACAGCTTTAAAAGAGACTACTCTTTAAAGATATATTACAAGCAAAGCTTTGTAGGGAGCCAGTCCTTGCTTGCCCCAGCATTTATAGTAAAAGAACGTTGCTCAATCGCTTTTTCTTCATGTTTTGTATTTTTATTCTTTATGTATTGGTGAACTGTTTGTTCCATGAATTCTGTGAAGCTTGTAGACAACACAAATAAAACCTATGCAATTAATCTTTGGACAATTAAAAAGCTAACCCATATTGTTCTATCAACCACATGTGAAGATCTTCCAAAAGCTCTGTGGAAAGACACAGATTTTACTGGTTTCCTAAGTGATAAGAAGGAACGAATCATCCTGACCATGCTCCATATGCTTATTTTATTAAGAATGAATCAAAGGTTTTCCTTTCCATAAAATAATAGTTTGTTTCTAATTGTTTCCTGAAGTCTTCACCCAGTTAGTTTGATTGCTTTAAAACCATGAATCAAAGAGAGGAATGCAGATGTAGCAGCCACCTCTCTTTGCCAATTACAACTATTGAATAGTATCTGCATCTTCATAAACATTTTGCTTTGGGAGGTAATTGAGGGTAAAGTAAGGCTGTAAAAATTCACATTGGCTGGCAAAAAAACTTGCTTAGGATAGGATAGGATAGGATAGGATAGGATAGGATAGGATAGAATAGAATAGAGAATAGGATAGAATAGAAAATAGAATAGAATAGAAAATAGAATAGAAAATAGAATAGAATAGAAAATAGAATAGAATAGTGATTCCATCCATCCATGGGCATCTGTGGTGGTGGTGGGCGAGTGGGAAGAGGGCAAAAGAGTCAAGATGGTAGCTGTAACTAGATAATCGGTCATTACTTTTAAAACATCCTCGAGCGCTGAGAGAGGCAAAAAACCCCCACTATGACAGCCATTTGTGCAGAATGGAAGGCCCCGTCCTTTTATTATGTGGGTCAGGGGTTTGATTGTGCAGTCGCTGCTTCCGTTGTAACTTTTTAGGCAACATACGAAGGAATGGAATGGAATGGAATGGCATGGCATGGACTGGAATAGAACCGAACAGAATCGAATAGAAAGAATAGAATAGAATAGGAATAGAATTCTTTATTGGCCAAGTGTGATTCGACACACAAGGAATTTGTCTTTGGTGCATATGCCCTCAGTGTACATAAAGAAAAATAAAATACATTCACCAAGAATCATAAAATACAACACTTAGTGATAATTATAGGTTACTAATAAGCAATCAAGTCGTACTAGGAAACAAAACAATATAAATTGTAAAGATACAAGCAACATAGTTATAGTCATAAGTGGGAAGAGATAGGTGGGTTATAGCCATAAGTGGGAAGAGATAGGTACTAGGAAGGATGAGAAGAATAATAGTAATACAGTCTTAGTAAATAATTTGACAGTGTTGTGGGAATTAGTTGTTTAGCAGAGTGATGGCATTCAAGGAAAAAGCTGCCCTTGTGTCTAGTTGTTCTGGTGTGCAGTGCCCTATAGCATCATTTTGAGGGTAGAAGTTGAAACAATTTATGTCCAGGATGTGAGGGGTCTGTAGATATTTTCACAGCCCTCTTTTTGACTCATGCAGTATACACAATGATGCTTATGATGCTTATAAACATCACTGGTTTCCAATTTGAACTTTGAGGTATTTACTAATATTACAACACTTACTGCAGACAGTTGACTCCATGTTGATCTTAGAGGTTTGTATTGAATAACTATTTTTTCATCTGACTTGTGTTCTTTTGATTCTACGTCTTCATCGGAATCTATATCCAAAGCTTTTTCTTTATAATTCTGATACAACACTGCATTTTCTGCAATAACAAAAAAGGAAAATGATTTGAGATGCTTTAGACTATATAATTATAATAATTTTCTCTTAGACAGCTAGTTTTGTTCAGAACAAAACGGTACTAGCAAGCATATTATAAATTACAGGAACATCAGGTCAGCTAAATTCAGGAAGGAAAAACAAGAGAGAACCTATTTTATTCCTCCCCATCCTGTGCATGATTGAATACAAAGGGTTCTTATGAAAGTTGGCTGATTTATCTTGTCAGCAAGGTATGTAAGCAAGGTATAAAATCATTTGAAACTTTAAAAAGAATCAATTAGCTTCTTGTAATTATAATTGCAAATGCAGAGCTAAAGTGTATATAGCAACATCTTAGAGTTTAGTACTAAATATTGGGTTTTTTTTCTCATGCCTATTAAAATGTCAATCAAATCACTCCATACTTTATCGTGTTGCATAAATTATACCTGAGTTGATGTTTAGATTTCTTTTACTTTTTAAATATTAAATACATATTACCCTAATAAGATTCAAGAAATTGATAATATATAAGCAACATGTTGTAAAGCCATAGTAGTACCGTACATTGTTATTATAGACTTGACCTAAGTATCTGAAGTTTCAATCAGAAACCCCAGATAGCCCTATTTCAGTCTTTACATTCCAGATAAATGACGGATAATTAATGCAGTTTAAAAATAGACACATAATCAGTTAAGAGACCTAAGAAGTCAACAATAAGATGACTTTGTGAAAGTAGGCTGAACTATGTTTCAATTCTTCCTAGATGTGAATCTTATGATTATTTAATTCTATAGAAGTTAGTTCTATGTATATATACATGGGATCAAACCTATCAAGTCTGCTTTCCTCTTATTAATACCCTTGGAGTAGGGGAAGAGTAACTGGACTTGACCCCTGCTTTCAATTTATCATGTTACTTTTCAACTGTTCTTCAAATTACAACTTGGACTGAAAGCCTAAGATTTCTAAAATATAGGATATATAAATAAGTTACACTGGTAATAACAAAGTGTGACGATGCCACTGAAAGTGTGAAAAAATATTAAAAATTGCAATATGTTAAACCAGCAGCATACTGTATGTAGATCAAATCAAGTTTTTATTATGGTCATAGACCAGCATAAAGCAGTATATGTATATTGTGACTAAAAAATGAAGCAGTCTCAAATTAAGAAATATGAGGCATTGAATGAACAAAGGCAAGACATTAAAGGAAAATGCTTGATGAGAGAACTTGAACAATGTAAAAAAGAGAAACTTATGAATTAAAAAATTCAGACATCTGAAATGCAAATAACCAACAAACAAACCAAAGTGTTGCCTACAAGTAATAAAAACATGCAAATTATAGCCAAGAAGTAACAATCATAACAAAAAAAAAATTCACAATACCCATGAGGACAGATGGGAAACCCCTGCAAATAAGACATAACCAATGCTTATATAACCATTATAACAAGATTGCATTTCCTATCATTAACTATACAACATGACAGAATTGCTACTATTCTTTGCAATAGGAAGTTTCCTTCTCCTTTTTTACTCTACTTGAATACATTATAAAGTTGGTCCTGACATTCTCCTATCCATGATATCAGCGGAAGAACCCTACTGGATATTGCACCAATAATGCTACTTTATATTTGCTGCAATGACTTTGGTTTTGTTTTCCCTCACCCTGTTAATATAAACAGAAGAATCTACACCTTTGACCCAAACTTTGCTTTGCAGAGTAAAACCTAACCTGTTTCCACTTCTTTATACAATATATCATTAAAAATAAGTACAGTACACCCAAGCAGTTCTTACCTTGTCCATCAAATGTCCCTTGTCCTTTTAGCATTTTCTTCTATAATATTTCAAAAAGAAAATAGAGAAGGGGAAACTGGTGAAAATAGGAATGTTCAGTGCATTGCATAAGAATAAATGAATTTGAAATGTTTTCCATAATATGTTTAATCATTAGTAAGTTAGGATAGTAGCCATCTTCCAGGAGATACAACTTTAGTACAGTTCTGATTCTGAACCAGAACTTTCCAAACCCATTCACAAAATAAAACCACTCTTAGAATCACTGTCTCTGCTGAAATTAGAGGAATGTTTAAAAATAACACTTTCAACATGTATATCAGTAATGTTTTTGCTGAAGAAAAAATTTAAATTCTTTGTTAAAGTATGAAATGGTTCACTGTTTAAGCATAATAAAATGCATACAGTAAATGATTTTAAGTCTTTAAAGTCAATAGCAATTTGGTTAAAAAAGAAAAGCCAGACTTTTTTTCCCCTAATTATCTTTAAAAAAAAAACCTCTAATTCTAATTTTCTAATTCTATAGAAAATTACGAAGAATTCCACACCAGATTTTATCTAAATTTCTATTTTTTCAAGATTTTTAAAGCATTTTCTTTTAGACTTTGTATATATTCCATCACAGATAATGTCTTCACATTTGATAATAAGTCTAGGGAATTGGATTAAAATTTGGATACATGTAACAGGACTGACATAAACAGACTTTCCTATTCCACCTCCACCTAGCAGATTCTCCATGCTCCCAGAGTTACATAAAAGATCAAAAGTAACAGGTCAGAGGTCAGATGAAGGCTGGATTGACAGAAACACCTCTTGCATCACAATTTACCTCATTCAGCTTCAACATGATCGAATAATTGAAATGAAAAGAACAGGATATAATAGCCATTATCTATTCGTTAAATGGCTAGCTAGGTTTATGCATCTTGCTGAGATAATCATAACTTGCAAAACACAATGGCTGGGCTGCACAACACATTAAGCTAAAACTAAACAAACCTCACAGTGGCTCAGGGATACTAAAAGAAAACCCTAACATTCCTCAGATGATCCCTACATTCCAAAATGGAATTTTAAAAAAGAAATCTTCAAATTCTTTGTTTTTTTAAGAGTTTAATGCATACATTCCTGCATAAAATCTCTGAAGTCCCAGGTGGGGGTTAGATTATGACATTTAAAAAAAAAAATTGGGTGGACAGCTATACCTTGGGGCCTAGAAAAGATTGGACTGTAAATAAAAAAACATGTTGCTTTTAGTAAAGTCAAGATTAGCAAATTTATATACAAAAAATCCAGTAAAAAAACCCTGTGCAATAGCAATAGCACTTAAACTTATATACCACTTTACAGTGCTTTACAGCTTCTCTAAGCAGTTTATAGTCAGCATATTGCCCCCAACAATCTGGGTCCTCCTTTTACCGACCTCAGAAGGATGGAAGGCTGAGTCAATCTTATACATTGTATATGTGTTGAACTCTGTAATTGAGTTATACATATGTTGCCTTTGCGCAAATTATTTGACTTTGAAATTCTGGGAAATTTAACTTTTCTTTATGCAAAAGGTTCTACATGAATAGATAGCAAGAAACCCTGTCAGTTTCTTTTGACTAATATGAATTAAGATTCCAGAAAAATTGATTTGTAGGATATCTATCCCCTTAATATAATTATCTGAAAAGAAACTCCAAATAATGCTTCCAAATACACACACTGGAATCTAGATGGGACATGTAATCTGCACAAAAAGTTTGTGAAGAATGAATTCATTAGCTTGCATCTTTGCATCCTGCTCTTCCAGTTTGTCAGTTCCATGATTGTCCTAAATAAAATTAATAGAATCTCTATAAAGTGGGTTAATCTTGAAGTATAACTGAAGCACATTGTTGCATAAGCAATATTTCCATCAAAGTTATACAGATATTTACAACCAGGAAATAATTAGCACCATAAATATAATAATAAAAATATATAATAGCAATAACAATAGCACTTAGATTTATACACCGCTTTACAGTGCTTTACAGCCCTCTCTAAGCGGTTTTACAGAGTCAGCATATTGCCCCCAACAATTTGGGTCCTCATTTTACCCACCTCGGAAGGATGGAAGGCTGAGTCAACCTTGAGCCTGGTGAGATTTGAACTGCCAAATGCAGACAGCCGGCAGGCAGCAGAAATAGCCTGGAGTACTGCACTCTAACCACTGCGTCACCGTGGCTCATAATCCCAAATCTTTATATTGACATAATCTGGAACAATCATGTTTACCATATCAATGTCATAAACTTGAGCATCTGAATAGAAATTTATCAAAAGTAATCTCATTCTCATACATATAAACATTTTACAGTAGGTTGCCAGTCTGGAGAAAGGTCAAGCAAATCAATGTATGAGTCTGCTTTTTTCTGAGATAAGAGTGAGGCACATGGCTTGCCTCTGATCCTAACAAGAGCTAGAGTACCTAAAGGGTCACAGAAAATCCCTGTTCTCAACAGTCAATTTGTTTCTGCACTGAACAATACTCCACACTAACCAAGTTCTGAACACAGAGGAAAATTGAGTTTGTATCCAGAGCTTGTGGTACAGTTGAGAAACATCTCAGACACAAGACCTCATCCCATATGAATGTCATAGGGATAAATTTTTGGATAGCCATGCAGCCATGCAGTTTGAATTAACAGAGTAAATAAAGGATTATCACAGATAATGAAAAGTGGGTCATCAATTGTATAAAGACTTAAAATATGTACATTTTAAGAAAAGTAACACACTGAACTTTAAGTTTTTTTCCTAAATGGATAAGATTACAAAGGGTCTGTTCAGGAAGAGTTCGAAGATTCATTTGGTGATGAGGCTGTTATCACTCATTTGTGATGAATATTTCCTTTCTCATCCTTAAACCTGTAAACTTTCTCACATTTTTCCCTATTAATCTATGGTTAAAATACTATCCTGATCTTGCAGCATAAAAACTAAAACAGCAAACGTTCAAAATAAGCCAATCTGTGCTACCAACGACTGTAAACTATTAATAATTTCACTTATTTACTTACCTTTATTCTTCCTAAACTAGAGAATTTCTCTTTATCTTCTATGACTGCCTTCAGCCCTGGCTGAGACAGTTTGCTTTTCATTTTAATATTGGCAATACCATCAAAGTCAATACCACTCACAACAGCTCGTCGATATGAAGTAGACCTCAAGCTACGCTTTAGCATCCCTGGGCTTTCCACATCCCCTTCTGCTTCATCATCTTCACTGGCTACCAAAGGTGCATCAAGAGTCTCCACCATGCTGCGTACCTTAAGTACCCTGCTGTTTGGCTCTGAATTCTGACCATTAGCTTTGCCAATTACTCTTGTTTCAGAAGCTAAGCTCTTAGGGATGATCTGCTGTTTCCCCACTTTTAATGCAGCAAGACTATTTGTGCTCAGAGTCACAGATGACCTATCTGATTGGTCATTCCGATTTGATGGTATTCTTTGCAGAGGCAAATGTGGAATGTCTGAGGGAGCATGCAGGCAAACAGGTTCATTTTCTAAGTTTTTAGGAAGTTGACTGGGTTGTAATGCTAAGGCAATGGTTGTGTTATTATTTGGCGAATGCACAATTTCTGGTGGAGGCACTCCAAGGCTTGATGTAAAAACAATATGTTCCTTCTCGGGACTAAGTGATGCTTGATTAGAAGCCTTCCTTGTGTAAGTTGATTTACTGCTTGCTGAATCTATACAACCACTAGACATAAAGTTTATAGAATTATTTGAAACCATTTTCAAGATTTGTGGGGACTGATCAGAAAGTGTAGAAGATAAGATTCTGTGTTCTGGAAACTGAACCTTTCCATTTGGTACACTTTTACAGGTCAAAAGCAAGGGACCTCTTTGAATAGAGTTGCTGTCCGGAGAAGTAATTGTTTCATCAGGTTGCATTAAAGTGAATGTATCTTTGTCTTCCACAGGAAAATCTGTGAAGAGGACCCCACTGGAACTCTGATAGGACTGTGGCCTAGGTTTGTTCTTGGTATGCAAATGCCCACGATGCGCTGATCTTCTCTTCCACAATGGTGTAATGTTGTTATTGGAAAAGTCTACTTCATTTTGTCCATCCATAACCCAGAACTGAGGTCAATTCAACATCAACACAGGAATGCAATATGTCCTATTGCACAACAAAAAAGGAAAAACAAAAACTTAAAATCATTCAGTAGCTACAATCTAATAAATCACCCTTGATGGGGAGAGAAGGTAGAGGAGAAAGTGTCCATCATTTCAGTTTTATTTTATTTTTTAATTAAAAAAAGAAACTCTCTATCATTTCCAAAGCATATCTAGTACCATTGGATGAGGATTTGAGCTTGAAGCTGACATAGCTAATGGATACCATTCAAATGCTTCTTAGAAGTACAGAGGACGAATGGATTAAGTTCTAGATCCTTCTTTTAAACAGTAATTGCCCCATTTATGGAGGGTAATTATCAGATGTATTTATATTTCTCATTCAAATTAAAATACCCAAAAATTGTTTCAGTGTTTTCCATCTTCCCACAGACTCCCATCACTGTGGTTAAAGAATAAAGGAGAAAAATTGTGTTCCATAAAATGAAATTTTAAAAAAATCCTTTATGAACACTCTAAGACTTTAGGCCTACAGCTGGTGGGTACACTACTAATAGTGGACCTATGGAAGCAGAGTTTAACATTTAAAAAAGTAGGCAGTCTCAAATGTATTCTTACCATTATTCCCAGCATGACATGAAAAGGTTGACTGGTTATATTTGTGCCAGGAAAAAAAAATAGAAACTTTTAATTGAAGTTTTTCTGAGACATTTAAAGTAGGCAGTTTCTTATTCTACACGCAGTTAAACAGCGAGGCTGTTTTTTAAATAAAGGGTCGACTTAATTACAGCACCAGAATACTAGCCAAGAATAATTTACCATAAACCATGGTGGTTCCAGAAGGCAAAGCAAAGGAAAAGTAATCATTTGTATTGGATCAGCTTCTGTTGATCTACAAGTAAGTCACATTCTGCTCTCCAGCAGACAGGCAAATTAAGAACCCTTTATATTTCCTATCACAAATTCTGTAGAAAAATATTTTTTTAAAGTTTGAAACCATGTAGGGTATGCAAGAGTTATGCAGTCTGGAGCAATTTTTTTTTCCATCAAACCTAATTTCACTAAATAGCACCACCAATCCATATTTCAAATACAATTATGCAAATATTTCAGGGATATTAAGAAAATAGGTACAATTTGTACAAAGCCTAACAGTGCCTTTGAGAATGAGTGAAGATACCTTTAAAAAAATACCCCAAAATGTACACAAACAATCCTAAGGAAGTAGCTACTATATGACAAACCTGTTCCCAAACTATTTCAACAAAGAATAATGGCATTACACGCTGCAAAGCAGCACAAATTATCTCCTTTCCCAGAAACAAACCCTTCATAAATTTACATTGAAGAAAGCACCACTGAACTCTGGAATATTCACTTTAGAGCTAACATGCAGTTCAGCAGCAAAGTTTATTGTGCCTCCCTCCAGCAGAATCCCAATCTGATAAGCAGAACTGTACAAAGCCTAGGAATATTTTACAAACTTGTATATTTATTACACAACATTAGCTTTTAAAAGCAAAAGATAGCGGCAACTAAGATTTTGCTTTTAGACATTTGTTCCACAATACTTAAAACCGAGTTTTAGAACTGCATTTTGCTCCAACAACTCCATGCTCAAGTATGCCTGTTTACTCAATTGCTTAGCCTGAGGCTGAGAAAGCCCAGGCCTGTTTTGAGGATAAGACCCCTTCAGCGCCATGGACTTGCAGAAAACATGTATAAGTTACAGAGTTAGTACTAAGGAGGTCAATAAACAAGAATTCCAGCATCCCCATTAATCCAACTGTAGGCCATAATACAGTTGCAACCGTTCAAATACTCCAGCACTAGTGTTTGGATGAGTTTATAACACATAATGAAGCACAAGAGGAGGGAGGGCGAGAAGCCTTCTGTGCAGGATCCCTCGAATTGAACAGTATCTGAAACGAAGGATTATTTTTTTCCCCTTTTGTCCTTCCAGGACGGCGGTGTAATCCTTCTGAAGCCTTTGAATTAAGCAGACTGTACCTTTAAGAAGAAAATTCTGAACTCGCACTCCTGGTATGAGCACTAGAGTAATTCCTATATTGTGCATTCCTCTGTAACAGCTCGCATACCAGCTTGCCGTTCCCGTTAGAAGTCTTACAGCACTGACATTATTCCCTACAGTAGTCTTCTGGAGGAGAGTGTGTGTGTATGTGTGTGTGTAAGAAACCCCCCCCCCCAATCAACATGAGGAACTCCTGCGGCTCAGCGATGGAAGAAGCACCGCGTTTACAATCACCAACTCAGCCCTCCCTTCAAGATCCCTTTAACGGCAGAGGCTGCTAGGGAAACTTTCTGCGGGGATCCTGCCAGCTTGTCTCCCAACTAGGGAAGCTCAGGCGTCTTTCCCGCCAAAATATCAACATACAGAAGCCCCCAGGTCAAGTCTAACCCTTCCCCAATTAAACCCAAACAACTCACCTCATCGGAACCGCACCAAAGGCGGCGGCAAAGGACTTGCGAAGCTTCCGAGCTTCGTCGCAGCCAAAAACTTCCCACCGGTTGCTTCCGCGCGCTCCAGGCGCTCGCTCCAAACTCGACCTGCTTCTTGCCCTCCTGTCCGGTCCCCGCACCGTGCTCGGCCTTCGTCGGAGCCCCGCCCTCGCCAAGGCAAACTCCACCTTCTCAACTCGACAGGAGGGCGTAATGAAAGCCTGTCGCTGCTGCCGCCGCCTCGCGGGGACTCGGGCGGCTTATACCCGCGAGTCCCCCGAGGTTTCTCAGCCCGTCCCCAAAGAACTTGGTCTGCTTTGCATGCAAAAACGCAACCCTCCCGTCTGCTGCGCGATTGACGAAGCCGGGAAGGGCTTTTAAGGGCGCGTGAAATTGTCTCATCAATCACGCAGCGTTTGGGAATCAGACTCCCCGGTCCTACAGGCTGAAGGGGGTGGTTTCCAAAAGGGACGGAGGACAAAATAGGGAGCGGGGAGTCCTTTGAGCTATTTCAGTGAGTGGGACGAACAGAAGTGCAAAGACCGCAATAGACAAAATGTATGACATATTATCAGATCAAAAGATGTGAGGACCCTGCAGGATCCTTAAAAAGGGATCACCTGGATGAGGCGTGAACCAAGTCACGTGGTTGGGATTGTCATATAATTAAATGAAATACTGCTTGCCACCAGGAGCGTATTTAGACGGGGACAAGCAATCTGGAACTTTGCTTCCTCTATCAATTTACTGATAATTCCAGTGAACATGAAGACTTGCACGTTATCCTGGTTCATGCACAAATTAAACAGTGTTTTTAAAAAGTATGATCTGTTAAACTGGCCATAGTTTGGGCTGCCAGGTCTAAGTGGCAGATATCCAGATGGCAAAAAATACGGAAAACCCATGTAATTTTTGCTGTTATCTGGTTGGAGTTTGGATGTTTGCCACATGGATATGTTAGTTTATTGTTAGTAATTAGTCAAATGACCATACCAATTAAATTGAGTAAAACCACATGGATATTGTGTAGCCCTACCATAGTGGACTGATTCATATAATGCTAAAATGTAATAAGCTTTCACAGCATTAAATCAAATAAGCCATAATATGTTGTAGGGTTTTTAATTATGTTCTGCTGACAAATTAAAGGTATTTGAACCTAAATGGAGTCCTTGGCTGTTACAACTCATTAAGGACTTGAGCTACACTACCTCACTCAAACATGAGGCTGTATTCTGTAGCCTCAGTAAAGTATAATCTTGAGCATGCATAAATTTGGAGCTTTTTGCATCTACCCAAATTTTCTGATCTAAAGTACTAAACTGGACTCTCCACATAAAATGGGCCTATTCAAAATTAGATCCATCCATTTCAGTGACTCAAGTACTAAAACAGTAAAGAAAAAAAAATCCTAGGAGCTGAGAAATGTGAGGTTCTTCCTGCATTGCCATTTTGGGGCCATGACTAGAGTCCTTTGGGAGTTGGGCGGCATACAAATTTTATTAATTTTATTAATAAATGATTTCAGTGGACAAATAGGAAAGAAGACAAGTACTTTGTCAAGTAAAAGAAGCCTCTCTCTGTTAAAAATGTCCTGCATGCTTGTGAAGTTAGTAAAATAATTGTGAAATAATTGTCCATTATTACTCTAATAGCAATAGTACTTAGACTTATATACCGCTTTACAGTGCTTTACAGAGTCAACATATTGCCCCCAACAATTTGGGTCCTCATTTTACCCACCTCAGAAGGATGGAAGGCTGAGTCAACCTTGAGCCTGGTGAGGTTTGAACTGCCAAATTGCAGGCAGCTAGTAGTCAGCAGAAGTAGCCTGCAGTACTGCACTCTAACCACTGTACCACCAAGGCTCTTTCTTTCTTTCTAACCTTTCTACTCTTCTATAGATGTTCCAATATTTAATCCTTAATTCTTATGGAAGAGTTGTGAGCCTAAAGGATTGAAAAGGAAAGTGTCCATACAATTCATTGAAGAATTGCCATTATCTTTTTATTATTATTAAAAATGTCTGGTATAATAAAATACAATGAATACAATGAGACTTTCCTGTTCTTCTGTATCCCCAGCTGCAGTGATTTTTCTGGTCTGTTATCCTTCCGTCATTGCTACCTTCTGCTATCCTCTCACAGCATTCCAAATGAAGTTTTATGATGACATCTAGAGAAAGGTCATGATTTTGGATTGTAAATAAGCAGAAGTAATGTTGGCCATCTTTATAAATTACTAAGCACCAAAGCCTGCAGCTTCAAAGATGTCGCAACTTTTTGAAGGCTTTGGTACATACTGTAATTTTAAGGATCAGAAGAAAAACATGTAAAGTAGTAAACATCATTTCTGTGTCATGCAAATTTGCCAAGAGGTTTTTAGATAGCTTCAAGAATTTCAAAGGCTCCTGTATGCATTCATTAGAATTCCTGTAGATCAGTCCTTTTCAAACTTGGCAACTTTAAAATATGTAGATTTGCCAACTTCTTTTTCAGAGAAACCTTCTACCTCTATTTGTATGCCAGCTAGAAATCAAGCAAGCTAGAAATCGAATAAGTGAGGTTTTCTTTATTATTGCAATTCCATGATTAAAAAAAATCACAACTTTTCAGAGTTGATGAAGATTACAACTACTGTGTGGTTTGAGTTGACAGAATTTTCTGTTATGTCTCTGCTGATCAAACTTTTGATAGGATCAGGGATCAAGCCAGAAAGTAACTCTACTTTAAAACCATGAGTATAAAATATAAAAAGAGGTACTATATATCTTAAGGCTTAGCAAAACTGGAAAAGTATGGATTAACTCTTCTCTAAGAGAAACACTTTTCAAACCAATTTCTTGAATTAATGTAGCCCCTATGGTAAAGTAATATCTTCTGACACAACCAACAGCAGCCAATGACTCCTATACATCAGTTGCATATATGTGCAAAAATCTCTCCCAGCTACTAGAGGAAGCATTCAGAATGACATGAAATTTCTAGTTGCGAATCACATTTTTACTTTTTTAATGCAAAGTGCTTCCCTCACCCAAGGAGAACTAAGGTGACTTCATACAGGTTTACTGTTTTCTAGATAATAGATTACCAGAACAGCAGGGGTGAAATTCAAAATTTTTCCCTACCGGCTCTGTGGGCGTGGCTTGGTGGTCATGTGACTGGGTGGGTGGGCGTGGCTAAGTCAATGTCACTTCTTTGCCCTAATAACCTACAAAAAGAAGATATACTAATTATTATACACAAAACAATAAAAGAGGTACACAAATACATAAGAGCAATAAGACTCTTATTGCTCTTATGTAAGTATTTGTGTACCTCTTTTATTGTTTTGTGTATAGTAATTGGTATATCTTCTTTTTGAATTTCACCCCGATCTATCTACTTGCTTTCCCCAACCTGGTGCTTTCCCATTTGTTATTAAACTACATGTCCCAGCATCCTCGTAACCTCGGGGTTAACGGAAGTTTCTGTGTGCCTAATAAAGTAGACAAGAGCTGATAGCTGGATAGAGTTTGTTTTCCTGTTTGATAAGACTCTTATCTGTGATTAATATATATATATATATATGTATATATACATATACATATTATATACACAGAAATTAGGGAATTGTTTCTCCAAGGGTAGATTATAGCCGAGTCAGCTCAAAATTGCCACCAATATTTTAAAATAGGGGGCAACTACTCACGGTGTTGATCAGGGGAAATAATAATAATAATAATCAACTGCTCCCTGACCTTTCAGCTGCCGGAGAAACTGCTCGGATCGCCCAGTTTCAGCTCTGCTTTGGAAGCGGTTTCCTGCCTGCCACCTGGACAGGACCAACTGACCAGGCAAGCTGGGGGGAGGCTTGTTTTGTCTCTCCCACACCCTCCTGGTGAAGCAAATGGTATCGCCTACTCTAGTCCCATTCATCTTTCGCTTCTTGGCTCTGTCGACGTGGCTGCTTGAGAGCATCCCCAGTGGAACTGCAGCCTGGGAATCATGTGCTCTGCAGTCCTATTATCCGTTTCTAGCCATCTGGGCATTGAAGTTAGATTCAGTCAGATTTATGGTCGAGTCGGCCGGAAGAGGTAAGCGGCGACTGGGCGACCAGGTGACCAGGCAGGCGTGGGCGTGGCCAACCAGGGGCAATTTTTACCGGCTCTGGGAACTGATTCAAATCGTCCCTACTGCCTCTCCCGAGGTGGGCCGAGGTGGTTGAATTTCACCCCTGCAGAACATGTATGAGCCTTTACACACAGCACTGTATGTACATCACACCATATCACCATGCAATCAGTTTTGATGATTTATAAAATGCACTGAAAGATTGTGTCGACCTTTTATTGTTCAATAAAGCTTTGGTAACAAATCTTCAAAATTATGGCTTACTGCAAAGTAGGAACCTAGCGGTAATTTCACTGTCTTTTTTCATCATGACAACACAGCAATTATGCAATCCATAAATTTTCAAACCAAAATAATTATTCAGGCCAAAATGTAATGCAAACAGATCCTGTATTTAAATTGATACTGCCAGTAGTACATGCATACATTAAACCTCAGAGCCTTCCTTTATTAGTTATTTACAGCATCAGTAGAACAGCCTAGCAACCAGAGTTTTGTCCCTATCCCTACGAGGGTGACCTTTGTCAGGCTATGATTTACACAGCTTTATCCCACTGTTTTCTAAATCACAAAACCCCAGCAAGGCCAACAAACACAAAGGAGGATAGAGATTGTCAAGACAATGCATTATTATGCCAGCAACATTTTCTACTGCCACCATAAAAATTGAACCCTGCTAAGGACTACTAATGAGGACAGGCTTTAAGGGGTGACTCTTTCTATTTGTAGAAAGCTGTTTCCCTGTGACCACTTTTTTAAAAAAAATTAATGTGTTCATATGCATGCCACCCTTAATTAATGCCTCTGGAGCAATTTACAGCGTAGTAATTAAAATACATTAATAATCTGAACAACCACCTTTAAAAAGAAGGACAAAAAGCAGTTGTTAAACCATAATATTCAGCAGGAAATAAAGCCCAAATGCCATCTCTCATTGCTGGTAAACAAGAAGTAGTGTCAAAGGCAATATAATTATACCATCTATTTCTAAGTACAGGAAAAAGGAAACGCGCATACTAGTAATTTAGATTTAAAATCTGAGCTTTCCCGAAGGATGAATAGGAATGGCATTTCCTTTCTTGTTTCCTGTTCCTCTTTCACTGGTCAAGAAAGGCAACTAAAGCTAGGAAATAGAGAACTATTTCACCAGCAATATTCTGAAAATTTTATTTATTCTGTGCTCTGCCTACTTGGGACATATACAGAACACAATTCTGTTCCTCGGAGGTCAGATTTAATTCTTGGGTTGAATAAAGTGAGTTGGCAAAAACTCATCTGGTCCCAGAGTCCCAAAATTATTCTCTGTTCTAAATTTATCTGTTGCTTTCAAATTGGGATGATGGAAAAAATCAAGCATACAGTAGTTTAACAGAGCCGAGGTGGCGCAGTGGTTAGAGTGCAGCACTGCAGGCTACTTCAGCTGACTGCTAGCTGCAGTTCGGCAGTTCAAATCTCACCGGCTCAAGGTTGACTCAGCCTTCCATCCTTCCGAGGTGGGTAAAATGAGGAGCCAGATTGTTGGGGGCAATATGCTGACTCTGTGAACCGCTTAGAGAGGGCTGTAAAACACTGTAAAGCGGTATATAAGTCTAAGTGCTATAGTGCTATTGCTATGTTTTCTGGATGATTCCAGATGTAATGTGAAATTTCTATCAATTTTTGCTTCTTGGGGATCAGGTTATGTATTTATTTTTATTTATTTATTAAACAGATTTATATAGACACCCAACTCACACATAGGTGGGTCTTATAATAAAATTGCTTGGGCAGGAATTGCCAACTTCAGAGAAAGAAGGCCTAGTTTGAGTGCCTCCTTATATTTTATTTGGATCACTGTAACATGCTCAACACAATTTGTAGACCACCACTATATGAAAACATTCCATCCATTTGGGGGGGGGGCATTTGGATATCCTTCATAACAAATATTACAACTTCATTGATTTTCAATTAATTTTAAGACATAACTAAACATGCTAGGTTTGGTCTACAAAGCTGTAAACTACCGTAGGAATATGCAACTTTGTCAGCTTGTGGGCCATATCACACTTTGCACAGTATGTCAAGGGGCACATTTCAAAACTGGGAGATCTTCAAGAGCTAATTTTTAAAGAGTGGATATTTAAAGAACTGACATTGTATCTCAAATATAGGTAGTTCTCGAGTTATGACCACAATTAAGCCCAAAATGTTACCCAAAATGTTAGGCAAAACCTACCCGGTGTTTCATTGTAGTTTATTGCGTCCTGTCCATACGTCTCACCTCCGGGGTACACCTAGGCAGCTGCCCCCACCGATTATTGTGGACGACGAACAACATTATGAAATAAAGCGACTGTTAGATTCTCGCTGGCTTCAGGGTCGGTTACAGTATCTGGTGTTATGGATGGGGTATCGCTTGCGGAAGCAACTTAGGTTAGGAGGGAGGATATCTGTGCCCCTTGCCTCCTTGCACAATTCCATCGGCACCATCCAAACAAACCGGGGGAGGATGTAAGCCAGACAACACCTCACTCTACTTTCTCTTTTTCAGGTGCTGTCTCCATGGTAGCTCGGCGAGCCTGCCGGCCCGGAGCTGTCATTCGGGCTGGGAGCGTGGCGTGGGGATCGCTGAGCGGTACCTGGTAACCCGCTGTTCACTGGCTATTGGAAGCTGTCGCCATGAATGGAGAGCGTACACAAGCCATGAGTTTATCGAGCCATGGGTGTCTTGAGTACACAGGAGCGCGCGTGTGCGTGCGTGCAAAACATCACGATGCGAACTGGTGGGGAAGGTAAGTGGAACCCACCCCTGACAAAGACTTCACTTTACCTGTAAGTGTTTATCAGTTCTTGCCGGAGAAGCAGTAAAGGCAAATATACAAACCAGCATTGTGTTTGCGGTCATTTGTTTTTGCAAGCCTTAAGGCAATCATTTTGTTCTGTATAAGAAAAGGGCCAAAATTTATGACCTGTCCTAAATTTCTCTCAGTGAAAGGCATACTGGTGGGCTGCATTTTTCTGCTCCTGTGTAAAGAGAATGGGGCTAGATTATCTAAAGCAGTGCCTTTTCTTATTGGTCTGCAATTTACAAGATTCATTGGAGGCCCTGATATTTCCTATAGTATGGATATGTTTGGTTGATAGTTATCTGAAATAAACTTTTTATATAACTGCATTATATTATAGTGTACTCCTTTTAGCAGGATTAGATTATCTGTATGTTTCCCTCCCTTTATTTCCCTTCTCCTAGGTGTCCTGTTGGGATTGTAATGGTTTTTAAGTCCTTTTTACTGATAATTTCTAATCTGATTGCATTGAATAACTTCATTTGTTTATGACTCTCCCATAATTTTATTCTAGTTTGATTTGGGTAGGATCGCCCATGTAACAGATGGAAGATGCCCTTTACAAATACAATAATCAAATAATTTCATTCATTGCAGTTTATATACTTCTCAGTCCAATAAAGAAAGCCAGTTTGGCCTAGTGATTAAAGCAGCAGGCTAGAAACAGGTGATTATGAGTTCTAATCCTGCCTTAAACGTGAAAGCAAGCTGGGTGACTTTGGGCCAGCCACTCTCTCTCAGTACAACTTATCTCACAGGGTTGTTGCTGTGTGGAAAATAGGAGGACTTATATATAAAAATAATAAAAGCAGGATTTAAAAAATCTAAAGAAAGAAGCTCATGCAGTTTACAAATGAAAAAATACAACATAGATAAGACCGACAGAAAACGTAATAGAAACCAAATAACACCCCAAGGAAAAGATATACTGTAATATACAACATTATGACAGAAGATCTTCCTTATTACCAGTCTATTCCCAAGGATCTCTGCAAAAGTTGGGTTTTCATGGATTTCTGAAGGTCAGGACCAATGCAACTTCTGCAGGAACACTGTTCCAAAAGGTGGTGGTGCGGGGACAGTGACTTCTTAATTTTCTATTATTTTTTAATTTTTCTTGACCTGATGGATATCACTTAGTCACACTGATGATCAACAATTACTTCACTAGGTTCTTGTCACTGTGATTGCATCAAATTACCTTTTTTTTGCCTCTGTTTTGAATTGTCTTTGATTTTTCCAAGTGTCATGATCGTAATCTGGTTGTACTTCATCTACTAATGAATCATTTGTTCTAGTGGGGACTAAGGTATTCTCAATAAATTTTCCCAGAACTGCAGTTCAACAGTATGATTTTTTTTCTTCATTCAGTCCAATGTTCCGGCTTTTACAGCCATATGCTACAAATGAGAAAGTCATACCCTTGAAGTATGGTCCTTGCATGTCAATACGATATATCCACTCTTTAATAATTTGTCTAAATAATTTGTCTAATAATCACTCTTCCACATAAGAGACTTCCTTTTTTTCATGATTACAGTCACAATTTCTTTGAATTTTAGAATCGGGCAAGACAAAGTCCATTACCATATCAAGTATCCTCTGCCTATTTACATTATGCAGGTTTGTTTGTTGACATAATCTTGGAATAAAATAGGTTAGATGAGATAGATAGATAGATAGATAGATAGATAGATAGATAGATAGATAGATAGATAGATAGATAGATAGATGATAGATAGATAATAGATAGATGTGACTGAATTTTGCACACTCTGCCTTCACTGTCAACAAGAGGTTTCTGTAGTAATATGTAGAAACTATAGTTGGAGAACTTCCTAAAATAATCCTTCTTGAGAGAGTTCTAAAATAAACCATAATCATTTAATCAATACATAAAAGTGGGAAGGGAAAGCAGACTTTACCAACTACCTAGTATTAGTGAAAGCTGTTTTAGAACTAATATGTATTTAAAAAGAGGAATCTCTGTCAGACAAAAGTTTTTCTTAGAAATTTTGCAGCTAATTTATGATTCAAGTAGTATGTTCAAATTTTCATCATTTCTTTTTTTAAAAACACAATGGGTGAAAAAATGTTCAGAATCTAGTGATTAACCAGAGATGGTGTATTTATAAACAAAGAATAAGGGATGATAAATTATCAAATTCATCTTTTAAAAGCAGGGTGCTATATTTTAATCTTTTTATGTAATGGGCATGCAAACCAGTATGACAATAGATTGTACAATAGCAAACACTCCTCTCATAACTGTAGAAGCAACATAGTTCTAATTTTAACAAATACAATGTTTTTTAAATCAGTTTTCTCTGATTTGTCTACCTTCAGGTGAATTAATACATAGCCCAATTCACCATGGGCCATTGTCTTAATCCTGCCATATTTAGTTGAAGGCTGCAACTTAATGTTAAATATTTTAATATAAAGTAACGGTAAATTCTCAAGTTAAGTACAGTATCTACTGATTACATGGACAACAAACAAACTGCATGGGTTGACAAGCAAAATGATTATGTGGACACAAATTGTGTAGTTTGGCAACAATATATAACTGGTTTGCCATTAACTTTCAGCAGGATTTGTTTGGTTGTTTGAGCCTATTCCCCAGGGATTTCCTGATATTCTCCCATCCATACTAACTTATCTGGCCCATCTCAGCTTCTTCTTCTTTTTAATTAAAGTGGTTTCAAGAATGCATTTTAGGTAAACTGATAAGTGATGTCACTGAAGACATATTTAGCATACTGTAAATCCATTGTTTTAATTCCCCTGTAAAACAGCCTGAAGATCGCCAAATAGTCAGATTTTTGTTATTATAAATTCCAAAAATGTAGAAAGAAAAATATTACATTGTAATTAGGACTAAAACTCAGGTGTCATTGAACTAGAATAGTTATTAATTATTTTTCAGCTCAGAACTTTTTAGATTACTGTATATTTTTCCAGAATATATATTGCCCTTTATGTTTAGAGCCTCACTTTTCAAGCAGACACATTCTTTTGGAAAGTCTTGTGCATACCTTCTTTAACTACTGTTTGTCTTGGCTTGCACCTTCAAGTTTCCTGCCACTTAAATTCATGTTGAAATATTTTGGTCATTGTTTCTGAAATTGAGCTTAAAAGGAAACAGGTAGAGGAGTGCAAGCTAGCTAGTCATTTGGTAAACTTACTGCCAATTTCCTTGTACTCGACAAAGGCATTCTGCTTTCATTATGCCTGGAAAAAGATAATGCTTCCTTCCCTCAGTGAATTTGAACCTGAATACTCACCTACACACATAGCTTTAGAACAAAAACTTGGGCCTACATCCAACTTGCCATGCAGAGAACAGCGGCGATTCTGTTCCAAACATTATCTGGAAAAGGAAAATGTGAGATGTGAAAAGTAGTTGGAATAACTATTTAGTGAATTGCAACAGGATTTAACATATAAAGGCTACATATCATTCCTCATACAGGGAATTTCTGATCGGATATATAGATTATAACTAGGTGGGGGAAAAAGATAGAAAATTGGATTTGAGGTTAGAGTTACAGAGGAACTCAGAAATATAGGATATTTTCATATGAATTTAGTGCCATACATTTTCTTTAAACCTTACTCAGTTTTCATAGCTTCATATTTAAATTTTGTTCCAAAAAGGCTGCCAAGCTTAAGAATCTTGTGGAACTGATACAGACAAAAGCACATGAATTGTTCCTGTGCTGCTATTATTCATGTGCTTCTGCTACCAATTGAGTTAAGAAGAAATGTATGCAGGAAAATTCAGAGAAGAATGCCAATTCACTTTGCCAATAAAACCAATAAGGAAACCAACTCTTTCACAGATCAAGAGGTTCAGTGTACAACCTGAATAAATTAACTGCGTATAGCAACTTTGTCCATGGTAGTCTGTCTTTGTTTAACAGTTTTAAAGGCGAAATGAATGAAGCGAAATCAAGCTTCTGTTTCTTTTCATTGCTTGAAAAGAAACACACTGCTTTCTTTGTTTCAGCCCATCTTAAGCATAGTCCCATGATCACCGAGTCCCTTGCTGCTTTGTCTAAAGCCTGTAATTGTCTTTAAGATTGAGCATCAATTGTCTTTTCTGGTTCATTGCTTGTTATGGTGTTATTTATTTTTTTACTGTAATCCCTGCATAATGATTTGGTTCAAGAAACTGACCTTGATTTCCACCCCCCCAACACTTTCCTTTTAATTCTTACCTAAAAACTATTTCTATCTAAAAAAAAAAAGGCTATGTGTTGTTAGGAGTGAAAAATGACTTGATGGCACATAATCAGTTAAACAAACTCTATCTCTACCATAGTTAGGGCCTCCCCTCCCCTCGCCTCGAATTGACTCTCCTCCTCTTCGCTTCCCTCCAATCCTGTCCCCTCCCCTCTTCTCTCTTGATTCCTAGTGACTACCTCGACAAGTCCCTGCAGTTTTCCTGACAAGATTTCAGAAGTGGATTGCCATTACTTTCTTTTTAGGGCTGAAGATACCTATCTGGCTTTGTGCCCAAGGCAGGACTAGAAATCATGGTCTCCTGGTGCTTTAACCATTACATTGGACTGGCTCAAGAGTCATGTACCAGATTTTAATCTCCAAGTGAGAGTTGGAGATATATATATGTCTTATTGACACCTTCCACACAATTCATCCATTGAATTCAATGTGTACTTCTTTACTGATGAAGCTTTAGCTCCCTATTTTCCTCCTGACAGAAAATAAGGCCTTTGTTTGAGCTTCTAACCCTAAAGCAAATGGTTGTTTTGTTTAAATGAGGAACTTGCCATTTGAAAGACCACCATCAAAGTTGTCAAGTGGATGCTGACTATTGCCCCCTTTAAAGTTATTTTTACAACCAATATATTCAGGATTTAAAACTGAAGACTTCCCTCCCTGTGCCAGGGAGCATCACTGTCAGAACTGGCTTGGGGTGGGTGGGGGTGGTGGATTGGCACTTGGGAACTTCTTTATTTCCAGGATTGGGTTCCAAAGCTTGATGTATTTGAACCTATTTTAATTTGGATCCAAATATAAACTTCCCTAGGATTCAACTTTTATGCAACATATATTTGTTATCTAGATATCAACAGCTGAAATTTAATGTTTTTATGTTTCTCTTACCTGAAACAGAAACTGCTTCTTTTGTACTTTTTCAGTTTTTCTTTCTTCTAATAACTATTTTAGCCTCCCACCCCCAGCTTCTCTTTTAAATTAGCAATTGAACTTCCTTTTGCTTTGTTGCTGTCCAGCCCTGTTATTTCCCTGGCACCGCTTTTCGCTCTGAATTTAGATAATGCTGGTTCTCCTCAGGTTGCCATTTCTCTTTTTAAGTTGGGGATGGTTGGAATTAATATGCTCTTTGTGAATACTAATTAAAATCTTTTTCTGTTCTTCTTTAAAAATATATTTGTTTTGTCAACAAAAATAAAATACAAACCAGGGGGGAAAAAACTATACATCCAGCACTAACAACAACAAAAGTAAAGAAAAAAGATTGGTGTACAAAAAGGAAAACAAATGACCCAAGTATCAAGTAAATTTAACATTAAACATATAGAATCCATCCTGGCTGGGGGGAGAAAAAGATGAATTCTCCTCCGCTTTACATATCAAGGCTACAAATAATTATAAGCTTTCCCGTCCCTATTTAACAAACTTTTTCTCTCTTATAATATGACTGTTCCTCCACAACTTTATGTTTGCATAGTATGTAAAAGAAAGCTGTGAACCTTTTAGAAATGAAATGTTTGTCTCTGATAAACATTTCCCACTGTTTGGAGTTGAAAGTGCTTGTTCAGCTGCAGTGACTTATTTGTCTAATGATTCCATGTTGGTTCTAAATCAGAGTAAGAATCTGAGCAAACTGTTCTCAGTTTAGACAGAATATAATGGAATATCGGTACATATGCTGTGTGTCAGTAACACAGCTATATGGAAAGATCTAACTTTACCCAAACACCCATGCAAGTTAGCAAAAAATTGGGAACTGAAGATGTTCAGCAGCAGAAATTAGTAAACTTTTTTTCCCCCAGAAAGAAAATTTCTTATTTGCTGCAAATATTATTATGGAGGTCTTTGAAATAGGAATGTGTGGGTGTAAGTAAATTCAGACCACATAGTTACATTTTTACTCTATTGCCTTATTTGTATTCATTTATGATATATTCTGTTACATTACATTTTCTCTAAATTAAAAAAAAATAGAAGGATTATATTTGTTATTATAAGCAATTTGCCCCAATTCACACAATTCTGTGTATCTCCTGCTAATATAGGAACTTAATTCAACAATAATGTATAAATTGACCGTGACCTATTTTAGTGAAGCACTTTACCATATAGGGGCAAAATGCCTTATTGTAGCAGTGAATCTCTCTCTACCTCCCTGAAACATAGGCCTGTCACTTCTGCTTTTCTTCAACAAAGGCTTTTGACTTTCTTTTTGAAAGGAAAGAGGTTCACCATGCCTAAAGAGGCCCTTTAAATGGAATCAAGATGTTAGTTTTGAACCAAGATGGGGGCAAAACCCTAACCCTAGATGACTTTCCTAGTTTCAATGGAGTTTTCCCATGCAATGTGCTTAGGATTTCAAGGGAGACAGATTAGAAAGAAAATAGGTCCATTAGGCATAAAGAGGCTCTCTAAATTGAACTACGGTGTTGGTTTTTGGCCAACCTCATGGAGGCCTAATCCTAATCTTAACTCTAGATGACTCTTACCATTTCCAAGCTCTATTTTCTTTGAAACACTGTGGTTCTTTGGAACGTGGGGTAGTTCATTTCTCCATTGATAGTAACTCTGACTCCATCTTGCTCCCAACTCATGGGCTTTTGCAGTCATAGAATCACGAGGAAATATTGTTTTTGCAGCTCCTCTTCATAGGAATTGCTCAGACGATTTGGACAGTAAGCGAATAATATTCTTTGCTTTATGTTTGTAGCATTTAAAAGTCAGCAAATGAAAAGATTTCCAGATGATCATCAAACTGTTTCATGACATTGACGAGGAAGAGCACTGGCACTGTAAAAATACTTAACATCGTGTTAGCCCCAGGTGTCATACCTCTTTCAGCTGTCTGGCACTCTATACACATTTTGCTATCCAGTACTCATTTCTTGTAGTTAGTTCTTCTCTTTCAAATGCTCAGCAGATTATGTATTTCTTCCAGCCCACGCCAGCCTATGAACTTCTTAGAGTTCTTTTTTTCATTACCATCAGCTTTTCTATCAAGATATTCTATTACAGGGAGTCTTTTTGAATAAAATTAGTTAATATATCATGCTCAATTTAAAATTAATGAGCACGAGTATTGTTTTTGGAATATTCACATAACAGGGAGTGCTTAGCCATTTCCTTGTTCCTAACCCAAGGCTTTTAAAAGCTTTTTCAAGCAAGAAATATTTTTGCTTTTATAATGTACCCTGCCATCTAAGCTTTAAAATGATATATTTTAACTTCAAAGCAGTATTCCTGTAATTGATAGATTATCTTCAAAAACAACATACAAATGAATAGTCAATTAACTCTAGAATTAAATTTGAAGTTGGTGATTGATTTTTATCCTTAATACATCTTTCTTTTTTTTATAAGTTTTGTTTTAACTTGAACATATCATCTTCCATTAAACAGTGTGTCGCCTGGGTACAAATGTCTCTGTGCTATTACAGTCAAAATTTACAGTATTCGTTACATTGATAATAATTCTCTAATCTTACAATAATAATAATCAACATTATAACTATTAATTTCTCCCTCTCAACATATCTTCTACTGAGAATATAATATTAGATATAATAATCTTAATCATATTGGTAATAATCATCATATTGTTTACATCTCTATCTTAACATATATTCTTTATTTCACTGGTCTTCATTTCTATTTTTATTCTCCAACCATCCATAAAATAGCTCACATGTCATATAATATTCAGTTTGTTCTTTTTCCTTTATAGCAAGCATTAATCTGTTCATTTCTGCACATTCTAATATTTTCCTAATCACATTCTCACCCATAGGGATCTCATCACTTTTCCAATTTTGTGCAAATACAATTCTAACTGCAGTTAATACATGTATAATTAAATATGCATTTCCTTTACTATAAGTTTCAGGCAAAATCCGCAACAAAAATATTTCTGGTTTTAAATCAATGTGCTGCTTTATCATCTTTTCCAACCACATTTGAATTTTTGTTCAATATTTTTTTTGCCTCTACACATGTCCACCATATGACCCAGGTATCTGGTGGCATTTCCAACATTTAGCTTATTTATCATTAAACATCTTTGCCAGCCTCGCCGGTGCCAGGTGCCATCTATAAAACATCTTATACAAATTTTCTTTGTATGCAGTTTACATTGTTAATTTATAATTCCTATCCCACAACTTCCTTAATACATCTTTCCACTTACCTAGATAAATATGACTACATATGTATTACTGCAGAATAGGACTATACAACAGTTCAGGTTTGATTTCAGAAGGGCACAAGGGCAAAAACCTACTACCTGACTGCAACTCATTAAATCAGCCACATCTTTTCTCATGGAGAAACACAGATACTTAAAAAAGTTACAAACAGATGCTATATTTGTGACCCTTTACACCAGCGGTGAAATCTACTTACCTTCCCTACCGGTTCAGAAGCGCGCACGCCCGTTGCGCGTGCTTTTTCACCCTCTGCACAAGCGCAGAATGCTTTGTGCATGTGCAGAGGGTTAAAAACAGGAAAATGGCAACGTCCGGGCGGGTGGGTGGAGCCTTGCGCTGCCGCCGCTACCAGTTCTCCGAACCACCAGTGGCCACCGCTACCGGTATGCCCGGACCGGGCCGAACCGGTAGCATTTCACTCATGCTTTACACTCTTAGCACCTTTTGGGAATCAAACCTGAAGCTCCGTATCATCCTACCAAAAAGAAAAGAAGAAGAAAAGAAGACAAAAATGGCATGTTTGTGTATACTAATTAATTTATAACTAGAAGTGCAAACTTTAACAAATGCTGCACTTCAAAGATAAATACAGCTAGTCCTCAACTTATGACCCCAATTGAGCCCAAAATTTCTGTTGTTAACTGAGACATTTGTTAAGTGAGTTTTGCCCCATTTTACAACCTTTCTTGCCACAGGTGTTAAGTGAATCACTGTTGATAAGTTAGTAACCTGGTTGTTAAGTGAATCTGGCTTCCCCGTTGACTTTGCTTGTCAGAAGGTTGCAAAAGGTGATCACATGACCTTGGGACCCAGCAACGGTCATAAGTATGAACCAGTTACCAAGCATCTGAATTTTGATCACATGATCATGGAGATGCTGCAAAGGTCATAATTGCGAAAATCACTTTTTTCAATGCTGTTGTAACTTTGAATGGTCACTAACTGAACTGTTGTAAGTAGAGAAATCCCTGTAGAATATTTCTTACTAGAACATAGAAAGATGACATGGGTGACCTGTATGCTTGCATCCTATTTGCATCCTAACAGTGAGCTCCACCTTCTCCACCTGTGGCTAGACAAATCTGGAACTGGCTGTTCACTGTTGGTCTCTCATTTGAGATTGCCATGACAAATCATCAGAAGAGGAGCTGCAGAAAACTGGGTCCCATTGTGAGGTTGGTGGGACATGATCAGACACCACAAAGATTATAGGAACTTAGTTTGCTGTTGTAGAGTATAATAATAGTGAAAAGTTTAACAGTTTCTCTCCAGTTTATACCAAAGAGAATTGAGCTTCTTTCTCACCCCTTTCTCATTAGTGCTGACCAGATGTTTATTTAATTAATCTTGCATTCTTTCTTCAAGGTGCTCTCCATGTACCTCTTCAGTGGGCAAGCTTCAAATAGCTCCCACCTTATGGAACATTCTCAGGAATATCTGTAGCTTTTATCTTGCTGCACTTCCAGAAAAACATTAACATTGTTCTTTTTTAATGTGTTTTTAGTCCTAGCTGTCTGACTGTGGGCACTTATCTGATGCCACGTTTGAGTTTTTATCCTTGCTTTTATGTTAATACTGCTTTGGATTAAAGATGAAGATTTGTATTTCTGACAGAGGTGGAATATTTATAAGTACTGTAAAATAAAGTAATGAAATAAATAAAAGTTAGGGGTCTTTAGAATAAACTGACTAATATATTCTGAGGTTTCCAGAAAGACCCTCAGAATTCATTCCTTAATAAGAACATGGCCACATATGGCAAAAAGTCCATAGGTAATATTTGCTACTTTCTTGGTGCTATCACAGGGGTGGCAGTGAATCAGGAAAAAAAACACTTGGGGTGTCCCAAACAGATCCCTTAGACCAGGGGTTTCAAACTTGCATCATCACAGCATCGTCACATGATATATTGCGACTTTCCCCCCCCTTCGCTAAATTGGGCGTGGGCGTGGACAGCGCGTGACATATCCGGCCCATAGGCCACAAGTTTGATAGCCCTGCCTTAGACAATCATGTTTTATTTTGTATTAGATACCTTAAAACTGGAAGCAACATGTCTACTTGCATGATATTTTCAACCATGGTCTCTTTAATGGAGTCTCAGTTTCTCCCTCATGATCTGCCTACTCTTCCACAGCAGTAAAGGAGGGTCCGAGGGACAACTGTCAAGCTTAGGTCTCCATCAAAGGCAGAACTTAATAGAAATATAATACTGGAAGGGTGAATAAAATGTGATGTTGATATAAGACATGTTAATATTGCCTAGGGATTCAGCAGCAGCATTTGTCTCCCATGTATACGTACATGTACATGTATGTTATCCTGCTAAGCCTGGCTACAGATACAAACCAGACAGCCAGAAATGCAATTAGCTTAAACAAAAGAGCTTAAGAAGCAAAAGGATGCCAATCAATCCCCTAATTTTTCAAAATAGACATGGCCTTTTGTGGGAAAGGGGCCCAGACAAATGTTCCCTTGGCACGGCTTCTGAGTAAATATGCATATCCTCAGGCAGTAAATCTCTCTTATACAGAGACCCTGATGGGTCTGTTTTTGAATAATATCTGATCTGAGAATACTCAGATGTAAGTGCCACCAATATTTTCACATCTCATGAACTGTACCCAGTTTTGCCACTTGTCATGGTCTATTGTTAAATTTAAAAAACTTTCCACAGAACAAACACAAGGAAAAGAGGAAGGGCATGTGTAATACTCTCACACAGAGTTTGTGGTTGCTATTGGAAACTGAAACAAGCTTGGAGGAGGAATAAAACAGTATGTGAACTTCAGAATTCTCCTAGTTAGTAGAAATCTATTTCTCCAAGCACCAGTCCCATCATCGATTCTGCATATGCACAGAACACACCATAGTAACCATGAAAGTAACCATAGTTGACAGGAAGAGGAAAGAATATACATTAATTTTATTTATTTATTTAATCTATTTAGAAGCTGCCTAAATTGCCATGGCAACTCTAGGCATTATACAGCTCCATTACAGTTGTAAGTCAAGCAGTACCTGTACTACTACTAATAATCTACCAAACCTGTATGCCAGCTAACTATTAACAACTCTGGGCAGTTAGTTCTAACAATCAAACCAAGAAATTACAATAAAAACAATTAAATTAAAGATTAAAGATTAAGGGGAAAAGATGGCAAGTATGATGAAGTGAGGGATCTCATTCTCCTTCAACAAAGGCCTTGCTGAAGAGCAACAACAATTTTAACAACAACTTTAACAGTCCATGTAATGGCAGATGATAATTATAGCTGCAAATACAAACTTTAGGGTATTTTTTTTAAAAAAAATTTTAATGGTGTCACACATCACCCTCTCCCAGGCCCTGCTGAAAAGGCAAGTCTTCAGAGCTTTCCCAAAAATCTGCTACACTATCACATAAAAAATAAAACGAATCCTGTTGCTAAAGGTTTTGCTCCAAATAACAGCATATTATTATAACTGACAATACAAGTATCAAAATCAAGAATGCAAGTCTCTTATTACCATAGGGGGATTCAGCAAAGATGAATAGTTTAACTATTTTGAATAACTGGTATTCAGGTTTAAGCTCTTTTTAAATAAAATGCTTGTGCAGGTGTCCTGCACACCTGTATCCTTGGATCACAGTTTCAATTACATTCTGGAGAGTGATTAGGGGAAGGTAGAGCAGAGATGGAGAGCTCCAAATGCATTCCATCACAATCTGCTCCTGATGAGGATGGACCCTGACAGGTTGTGAGTAATGCGATAAAATGAAGAATGAAATGTGTGGTTGCCACCTGACAGTTCCACAAGAAAAATAAAATAGAATTGGACAGAATGATGTCAAAGAAGATTGATGTCTGAATGCAGCCTACCTTTCTGACAAAAACAGTTCTAATTTTGGATTAAAAAAAGAGAATCATTCAAAATATTATTCAAAATGCATCAAAATGTAACTTTTGTGGACATTTAGCTAGCAAGCATCAATAGAAAGGAAGAAGTGTAACTTTTAAGATAGTTTTGGTTCCTGAGGTGTGAAGAAATTGTACATCTTTTTTCTTGCTTAGGGTTTATGTGATCCTACATGCACATAGATAAGTGTGATAATTGTGATAATTGTGTACCCCTTAGCTTGATTACCAAATCCAACTGATTTCAAAATGGAGTAATCTCAAGATAGTAAAGTTGGATCTTCAAAGATAAACAACATTAACAACCTCTTATTTCTGCTTAATAGCAGGCTGTGAAATTTGAAGGATTGTATGTATACTTCTGTTTTTCCTAAAATACTAAGAATGAGCCACACAGTCCAACATTTATTAATTGCATGTTTGAGTAACTATCAATTGGGTCTTTCTGTAGAAAAATGGAGGTATTTTAATAGTTGACCTAAAATTAATATTGTCAAATGTCAGAGAATCTCTAAAAGTAACATGTTTTGCCACTTAGATAAAGCAGAAGTGCTATAATACAACCCACCCTTCAAGTATAAATGAAAGGTTTTGTAGACAACTCTAAAGCACCATTTTGAGGCAGGATTAGAGAAAAATCATGTTAAGTTTATAAAGAAAAAAAGAAATTATTCAGTAGAGGCAGAGTGATAGCAATCTAATCATAGATAGATGAGAAATAACATGACTCAGAATAGTTCAGGTGAAGTCGCAGATTATTTTATGAAAATCATGCCTTATCTTTCATTAAAAATGGAATTATTGCAGTCTTAAAGATTGTTTGAAGAAATAAAGAAAACTACTATACTTAGTTTCATATGTTTAAAACCAGTTCAGAATTTTTTTTGCATAATGACACTGAACTTTCTCAGTGCCATGTACCCAGTTTTCCATAGAGGGCACACACAACCACACACAAATTGGAAATTTGGCATTAAAGGATTCTGTATTTTCATAGATCTTTCATAGATACCTCGATCATGTCTACTATAAATGATTCTATTAACACGTGAAAACTAGGCATATGCCAATGTTTCATTTTCAACAGTGGTCAACCAGACATGGTTAGCTGTAACATAAGAATAAAACTATAACCATTGGTTCTATAAATTTAGGCAAGAAAAACAAAATGCACAGGTACAGTATATGTGGTACCTTGCTCAATAGTAGTAACTGTGAGAGGGATCTTGGAGTCCTAGTGGACAACCATTTAAATATGAGCCAGCAGTGTGCAGCAGCTGCCAAAAAATCCAACACAGTTCTAGGCTGCATAAACAGAGGGATAGAATCAAGATCACGTGAAGTGTTAATACCACTTTATAATGCCTTGGTAATGCCACACTTGGAATACTGCATTCAGTTTTGGCCAACACAATATAAAAAAGATGTTGACCCTCTAGAAAGAGTGCAGAGGAGAGCAACCACGATGATTAGGGGACTGGAGACCAAAACATAT
>QLTV01000799.1:381801-401010 GCA_003457575.1 Thermophis baileyi
TATTCTATTCTATTCTATTCTATTCTATTCTATTCTATTCTATTCTATTCTATTCTATTCTATTCTATTCTATTCTATTCTATTCTATTCTATTCTATTCTATTCTATATCCCTCTAGTATTATCTGATTCATATTAGTTGAGCAAAAGGCAATCATTGTGTATTTATTTTTTTTAAAGCATACTTCTAATTGCTTTAATAGCCAACAAAAATCTTACTTAAAAATTGCATTCAACCAATCATTTACTGTAACTCAACTGTCAGTATTAATAGTATTCAAATTCTTGATGGAGAAAGAACATGTGGAAAAAGTGAGCATTTAAAAAAAATATTTGAAGATTAATGGTAATCTAACTGGTAGAAAAGATCAGCTGAACATATATAATAATAATAATAATTATTGTATATGGTATAATAATCCACCTTCAAGCGAGAGAAAACTCACAGTAGTGGGTTCTAAATGCCGTTGCTACCGGTTCACATGCGTGCGCGACTCTTCTGCACATGCGCAGAAGCGTCCTGGGCAGGTGGGCGGAACCTCCTGCCGCCGCCGCCGCTACTGGTTCGCAGAACCGGGCCGAACCGGGAGCAACCCACCGCTGAAAACTCAGTATGGGTTTTTTTAAATGCTTTTATTTTTCAATGAAAATATTCCAGAAAAACCAAGTTTAGTGTGAAAATTAAATGTGGATTGTGCCTATCAGGTGGGAGAAAGAGAACGAAAAAGGCATCTGATTATAATGGAATGTCGTATTAAAAGATGACAAATAGATTCAGATAGTGGATTTTGCAATAACCGAAAAGTATTTTTGGCCAGGGTTCAAATCCTCTTTAGATTCAACCAGGGTATCAGACAAACTTCCAAACTATTTTTTCTTCTTCCTTTGAATGGCAAATGTTTCTCCTCAGGGCTATATGAAAAACATTAGAGAAAGAGACACTTCGAATAGCAGGATACTTTCTGGAAAGTAAGTCCAAAGTCCTTTCTTCACTTTCAAGCTTTCTCTGACTATGCAAGGCAAATATACTATGGAAGGAAATCCTTAAAGTAATTTGCATGAACTCTTCCTTCCCTTTGATTTGTCCCCTGGGACTTTAAGGCAGCGTCAAGAAGAGCCCTGGTTTCTACACTTGGTTTCCAATTACAAAAGGAAAACACTGTTAACACAAGAGCATGGGTACGTAGGTGTGTTTTGGAGAAAGCTTTGTGTTGTGTGGGAGCGCAGAGGGGAAGAATTCACAGTTGAGGGAGTGGAGCAGCCGTCAGCTCAGCAGGCAATTGATGGTGAAGGAGGAGCCAGCTTGGACTTCTACAAGGCTACAGCAGATTCAGACAAGCTGAAAAGGAATCCAGCAGTTTCATTACCCCAATAGAGATGCTACAACCAACTAGTAGCTGGTAAAGCATCTTCCTTTTCCTACTTCAGCACAGACCAAGAAACTGCAAAACCAGCACTTCAGAAGCAATTCAGAACAGCAGCTAAGAGCAATAGAAGTCAAGTAACTTGAAGGTGGCTAAGGGCTGGCTAAAACCCATGTTATAAGTTGAGGCAACAGAAACAGAAAACAGTATAACAGAGTTGGAAGGGACCTTGAAGGTCTTCTAGCCCACCCCCCTGCTTAGGCAGGAAACCCTACACCACTTCAGACAAATGGTTATCCAATTATCTTCTTAAAAACTTCCAGTGTTGGAGCATTCACAACTTCTGGAGGCAAGTTGTTCCACTGATTAATTGTTCTAACTGTCAGGAAATTTCTCCTTAGTTCTAAGTTGCTTCTCTCCTTGATTAGTTTCCACCCATTGCTTCTTTTTCTACCTTCAGGTGCTTTGGAGAACAGCTTGACTCCCTCTTCTTTGTGGCAGCCCCTGAGATATTGGAACACTGCTATCATGTCTCCCCTAGTTCTTCTTTTCATCAAACTAGACATACCCAATTCCTGCAGCCGTTCTTCATATGTTTTAGCCTCCAGTCCCCTAATCATCTTTGTTGCTCTTCTCTGCAACTGAGGAGAACAGAATTGTTCTTAGCACTGTTTAGGTATTAAATAAAAACCTATGCATGGGCATATACATTAGTGTAAAAATAAGATTATGTACCATCAAGCATCATTTTCGATTCCTATTGCCCATGTAAAGTCTCATAGAGATTTTCTCCATGATGGTCTATCTTTAACCTGTTCTTACAAGCCTTCCAAAGATACACTCATCCCTACTATAACAGAATCTGTCTACCTTGCTGTTGATAACCTCTTCTTTCCTTTCCTTTACCTTCCCCAACATCAGTGCCTTCTTCAGAGAGCTACGACTTCACATAATGTGTCCAAAGTGGGATCATTTGAGCGTGGTCATTTGTGGCTTGAGTAAGAATGCTGGGTTGGTTTGTTCAATCATACATCAGTTTGTTTTCCTGGCTGTCCAGAGTATTTTCAGGAGTCTTCTCCAGCACCAAAGTTCAAACAAATCAATACTCTTCCTATACTGCTTCTTTAAAGTCCAATTTTTGCTTCCATACATTGTCACAGGGAATAGGCTTAGTGATAAGGGTTACAAATAATAAAAGCTTCCCTGTGGTTTGTGTTATTTCTTTGTGTTTTTTGTTGGTGGTCTGTAAGGCAGGTATAGATAAGAAATATACTTCTTGCTCTTGTAAAAGACTGTGGCTAAAAACCCACATTCATAAAGTTTAATTCCAACTTTTAACACGTTTATAAAAATGTAAACCAGTAAAAATGTTTAAATATTGTTGTACATCAAATGTAATTACAATATATGAAATGTATACATTATAATAATATGTCATTAACAATAATGTTCTGTCTCCTGCACAGATTTTATATAATCCCAAATATTCTCAGAACCTAGATGGTCACCCATCTCATGCAATGTTTCTAGGTGCACAAGAAGCAATGAAAACATGATAAACATGAAATCACCCTTTTCTTCCCCAACAACCCACCAAATCTCAACCCTATCTTTGCCCAATGGTGAGTCAAGCCTTCACTTCCTGGAATTACTACTGGTTTCCTTTTCCCAACATCAGCGCCTTCTTCAGAGAGCTACGACTTCACATAATTTGTCCAAAGTGGAATCATTTGAGCATGGTCATTTGTGGCTTGAGTAAGAATGCTGGGTTGGTTTGTTCAATCATACAACAATCCACCAAATCTCAACCCCATTTTTGCCCAATGGTGAGTCAAGCCTTCACTTCCTGGAATTACTACTGGTTTCTGCCACCCGGAAAATTGCCTAGAGTCAGTTTGGATCTTGGGCTGAAATAAGTTTTCTACTGCTGCAGTAGAAATGCCTGCCATATGCCTGAAATGCCCGCCATATGCCTGAAATGCCCACACAAGCCACTTGAAATTCAGTGCTGCAACTAAAGAATAATGATCTCTTCAAGGTTTCTTCTTGACACGATGTCTTCCTGAACATTTATTATAGGAATTGATAATTTGCATAATAAATCTGCATGTGATAAATTTGCATCTTTATTCTAGAACAGATGTTTAAAGAAAACATTCTTGGCTAATTGATGCTCTCGGATAGACAACAGCAATGAAAATAACCAAGAGTCAAGCAATAAAAGTTCTTTGCTGAACAAAGTAATATATTATTTCTAGGAGAGGATTACTATTAAACTTAAATTGGGGGACGGTTGGGGTTCCTCAGGTAAGGAGCATGAAAATAATCTTTAAAGGGAGAATGCTGAACGTATTATCACTTGAAAATAGCTCTATAGTAGTTACAGCGAATGAGGATCAAATATGCTGTTCAATTTAATTGATTTTGTTTTAAGCTTTGTATTTTTGTTTTAACCATAATAAGCCACCGTGAATATTTCTATAAATAGAAAGGAGGAACATAATGCAATCAGTAAATTCATAAATGTTATATCACATTAAAATAAGTCATAGTAGATAATAATTTTATTGGAACCAATCATAGTAAATAAATAAGGTATACAAGGTTTTAAATTCCCCAGAATTGTTCTTCAGATGCAATACTACAAAAATGAAAGATTGTATCAATTTACGTGGGGCATTCAGTTACTAACAAAATTATTGCTTCTTTTGCCTTGAAAATCAATTACCTTCTATGTCCTATCTCTTTGTTACTATGCATGGTATACACAGATATTATATCATGGTTTATATATAATTTTTATATCAGTAGGGCCAGAAAGTAATGCGGGGGGGGAGTGGATTCCCTATCCCATTTCTTGCTAACAAATATATTCAAATTATAAACTTCACCTTAAACTGACTTTGATATGCAGATCATGTAGCTGTAAGGTGCTATGAATGCATGATAAGAGTTGTCTAATCTCTCTTCCATAAATTATAGATTCACTGAAGACTTTAACTGTAAATAAGAAGCAATGTCTTTTTCTCACCAGAAATAATCTCTTAGATGTGCAGTGTTTTAAATTATTACTATTAGTATTATTTCATCTCTTTTCTTTAGGAAATATATATATATAAATATAAAAACAACACCGAAATTTGCTGAGGTATCTGGGTTGCATATTAGTAATTGTCAGGGGTGGGCTTCAAAAATTTTAGCAAGGGGTTCTCTGCCTGGTTGCTGGGTGGGTGTGGCCATGGTGGGCGTGGCCTAGTTGGCCTCCTGCACCACAGCAGGGGGGGTGTTTTTGCTCTCCCTGGGCTCCAGAGGCTTTCCTCGAGCCTCCGGGAGGGTGAAAACGGCCTCCCCAGGCTCCGGAGGCCCCCTTCCCAAACTTCTGGTAGGCCCGTTTTTCGCCCTCCCCGAGCCTCCATGTGCGCCCTGCACTTACCTGCATACAAAACGGGCTGCGTGGGGACTCCTGGGAGGGGCGGGGCCAGCCAGGAGTGGGATTTGGGGGTTCTCCAAACTGCACAGAATCTTAGCTAGAGGTTCTCCTGAACCCCTGCGAACCCCCAGCAGCCCACCCCTGGTAATTGTCCTAAAGTCATTGAATCAGGGGTTGAGGATAGACTCAAGCTCTCCTCTTAATCCTATCTGGTCAGGATTTAGTTTTCATGGTGGTCAGCACCATGCCTATGAAAAGCTCACAAGAGGACTTGAATGTCACAGCAATCTTGGTTTACATTCCCCAGCAGCTGACGGTAAAACTGTTTTAGATACTGAAGATACTTAACATAGTTAACTGTTCATAATCTGACCATCCATAAATCTGCTCAATCCATTTTTTAAATTGTCTATGTTGATGTCTATCACCAGATCATCTTAGAAAACATGAGTGCTGTAATCTAAATAGGAACTTACCAGACCATGAATAGCTGGAAAAATAATTGTCATTGGTACAGTTTTCCATTATATATTTCCACTCTTTGAGCACGGGCATAAAATAAAACTAATGTGTCAGAAAAATCAAAATCCTTCTCTCTCTCTCTCTCTCTCTCTCTCTCTCTCTCTCTCTCTCTCTCTCTCTCTCTCTCTCTCTCTCTTGGCACAGCAAATTAAACTGATAGAAATGCTAATCTCTTTCATCATAGAACATTCAAAGCAAGTAGAATTTTTCATATTCTCAAATAATGTACACTTCCAGCCAATACCAATAACTTCGCCAGAAGCAATGCTCTTTCATCTCTCACTGGTTTGTTAAGGGCTACAGATCCAGATAAAACACAGCGTCAACCTACAGTCCCTTAGAAGACTTTGGGAGTGCAAGCATATCTTTTTACAAATTATTCTGCTTGCAGTCAAATTAAAAGAAAAACAAAGTCTATTGTTAAGCAGAAAAGCAGAAATGTTAAGCCGCCCAGAGTCCCTTGGGAGTTGGGCGGCATACAAATTTAATAAATAATAAAATAATAATAATAAATAGACGGATACTGTTGGAAAAAGGAGGTGATAGTCCATTTTTGACATATGTGTAGTTATTTCTCAAGTATGTGTATATTCTAGGACAATTCACAGATTCTGTACGGAGTAATTCTTGTCATTTTCAACAATGCAGTACAATATACAATTGTATGATGCAGTTTAATCAAGATGTATATTATGCAAGCGCATATGTCTAATTAGAGAATATAAAACATCATTATTAGAATTGTCTGTTTTTCAGCTAACATTCTTAACATTCATTCCTCCCATACATATTGGGACTGTGGTACTTATAAATATACCCCCCCTCCCAAGTTGAGCATGTTGTAACCACACTACATGCTGTTCCCAATAGGATCCTTTATCTACAACAGAACTGGAGCAGTGGGAGGGATTTCATTGTAGGGAAGGAGAAAGGGAGGGGGGAAATATTGACATAAAGTAAATTGGAATGTAAAGAACTCAATAGATGACTCTAAAATCAATAGATGACTATCAGTTTGCAACTGATTTAACCTTCCTTAGTTTTTGCTCTTTAGTTTTTAGACATGATTGTTGTTAAGAATGATTACCGGTAAGTTGTAATCTGTGTACTATCCATCCATTTATGCATGACAAAAGTACGGCATTTATGCATCACAAAATCTGTCTGTTTAAACTAAGAATGGATCTTTGAGCTGCATGTATAACATGGCTGAAATTGTTCTGCAGTATTTAAATAATTCGAAAAATACATGATTATAAAATGCATGGTTTTATTTTTGCAGGTTATCTAATATCAGCTGCCCAGTTTCCTCCCCCCCACTTTAAAAAAAACACTTTTTCCTCCAACTTACATCTGAAACGGTTTCCCCAGGAGATGCTCTGTAGAAAAACAAAAGGGAAAATTGGTAATAATTAGGAGGTTGATGAATGGAGACTAAGCTGGGATCCAAAACATACTTCTTTGAAAAGAGGTTCTAGTGAAATCAGCGAGGCCTCTTCCACGTCATGTCTGAAGAATCAGAGTATGTGGAAGAAAGAAATGCTTATTGAGAACAGAGACTGGAAAACGTTAAAGGCTAGATATTGACCAGCAGCCAAAAAACATACCAAATGGAAAAACAGACATGAGGATTTGTAAAGAGTTGGCAGGCACTTGCACAAGGAGATGCCAACACAGAATACACAAAGCGACTAAAATGAGTTAGGGCTGACGAAAGAGAAAAAGGAAGAAAAGCCAGAGCAAGGGTAGAGAGAGAAAATAATTAGGAAAGCTCCAAGCTTTCTAAACCATGTGAAATAAAAATAAATGGGAAACCACCAAAGGCAAAATAAAATAACAAAACAAAACAGTATGCATCTACAATCAATGTGCAGAGATACTCTATCGATTTGTAGTTGTACAGAAAAAATAAAACTAAGAATTATGATATAGTTCATCTCTTTCATTCCTCAAGACCCTGAAGTTAAGCTTGCTGTTGGAAATGGTGTCCAACAATTAATTATTTTGCACTAAGAAATGTGTGTATATCAGTAAACATGTTAGATTCAAAGAACAAATTCAAGATTCCTAGAAAGCTGTATTGAGTAAGATTGTTTTCCAACCGTCAGCTGAAATTTTACTGTTTTGTCTCCACCTACTGGCAATACGTTTAATCTGCAGTTTGCAGATTAAAGCTTCAATTTGACTTGATTCTTGATACCCATGTAGATGTATTCAAGGATTGTTTGTGAGTGGGGTAGTTGGGAAAACATGGAAATGGAAATGTTTGTAATTGTTTTCTATTGGTTTCTTTTCCTCTGAATCTTCAGGTCTCACCTACAGTTTGCTAAACTCTCGCAGAGATTCAAAACTGATTAAGTTTTGGAAGGTGGGTTGTTCTTTTTTAAGTCAGCCAAAGTCAGCTAGATATTGATGCTTGAACTGAGCTGCCTGCTAAAAATTAACAGTGATGCTGTCCGAGCAGCTTGCAATTATGCAGTAAGAGATAGGACAGCTTGGAGAGGGGAGAGGAGGGAAGGGGACGACTTTGTTACTATTATAGACCAAATAGGAAAAGACTACTATAGTAAAACATTGTCTAAGTGTTAACAGTAACAACTCATAGGAAAATGGGCATACTGTATAACTCAATGTAGCAACACAGAACAGTATTTATTGTCTAATAGGTAATTTAAATAAAATAAGTAAGCATGATCTGGGGTTTAGAGAGAAGCAGGAGAGATTAACTGCAAATCTTCTGTCCTTGTAGAACAAGTTGATTTCCTGAACAATTTTTTTGAAATTAAATCATCAATAAATAGCCACAGCAGTGTTGAGGTGCTTTAGTAAAAGAAAACACATTAAATATCAGGAGGATTAGGGTAGGTACCCTGTTTTCCCCCAAATAAGACATCCCCTGTTAATAAGCCCAATCGGGCTTTTGAGTGCATGGCAATAAGGCCAAGCGCTTATTTCGGGGTTCAAAAAAATATAAGACAGGGTCTTATTTTTGGGGAAACACGATATATATCTTGCATTTATTTATCACCAACAAGAAATCTACAAAGGACAATTAGGACGTTCCTGTATCTTATTTCAAACATTTGTGGGTAAGCCATAATAAGCAAATACTCTGTGGAATAAGTGACGATGATATTGACTGCATTTCATTTATTTTTCTCACTCATATTCCATCAGCTCTATCAGCAGACAAAGAAGTATTATAAGTCTGGTGCTGATTGCTATTTTAAAGTTTTTTTTTTAAGCACAGGTCTCTTAATCATGTGGAAACTAACGGTCTCATTTTCTTGCACAGGCCATCAAAATGGTACGAGTTGAAGAGGAACTATAAAATCAAACATGGCAGATGATTCTTCATACTGAATGGTCCAGTGGTTGGAGACAGAAACAAAATAAAACAATCACTGAAGGAGGAACCCTATCAAATTTCCTAGCTTGCAATAAGCAAAAGTCATAGGAATGTAAGAGACTGCCTTACCCAGTACTTCCCCCCCCCCCATATTGTTTATTTCAGTAACTTTCCAGTTTTATGTAGAAGTCCTTCTCACTGTCTTAATTGGATATGCCAGTGATTATTTAGTTTTTAATTATTTTGAAAAACCACCCAATAGCCAAAGCGTTTTGGGCAGTTTACAATAAAACACACTGAAAAATACAGGCTGAATAAGAACATAAGCAGTAAAATGTGAAACAAAAACACTATGCAAAGTGGGTAGCTGCAAGGTGATTGTTTAAAGATTAAAACAAATTCAAATGACTTAAAATACAGTCAAAAAAAGAATTTTCATTACAAGAAATTTTTCAAGAAATTGAAGCCAGTTTAAAAATCAAATTCAATACACACACAATGTGAATCTTCTAGTTGCACCAGTCATTTTCCTTCAAAGAGGAAAGAAAAGGTGCACCCTGAAATCCGTAAGTGTTATATCCTAAAAGGAAAAGGCAGATGTAGTCAGAGCAGAACCACCTGGCTCCAAACTGATAAGATATACAAGTCTTCTTATCATCAGAGGAGAAAAGACAGTAAGTTCTGCTTGATTTCTCCTTTCCTTGGACATCTAGCCTGGCTCTTTCCTAGAGAAAGAATAAATATGGAGAAACGTAGCTTTCCAAGGTGCAAGGAAAGACATGATGGGAATCTGGCACACTGGATTAGGTCCTCAGATTATAGATTTCCTATCCCTGCTGTATGCAAAGTTTACATGAACTAGTCTTCTCAAACAAAATAGTAGGACAACCCTCATTTTCTCCTCCCAACTATCATCCTAAAGACTGCTAATTTTCTACTGTCAATGGAGAACAGAAGCAGCATTAGAAGAAACGAAAATTTATGTAATGCCAGGAAATTTTGCAGGCAGAACGTCTATAGCTTGCATTACTGTTCAGCAAGACATAATATAGTACAAGGATTGGCAACCTTCTTCTTGTAGAAACTAGAGACTACACCACCACTGACACCATTTTCAGGGGACAGTCAGTGAAGCCATCCCCCATATGACCATTTGAGGAGTCAGCAAGCATTTTATTCTACTCTTGTGCAGACCAAGTAATTATATTTCTTTTGTGGACCATAGATTGGATGAATTTAGGTGCAAGGCCACATTTAGCCCATAGGCAGTAACTTGCCTATTCCTGAGAATGGTGATTATGATTTTAATGACAAGAAGTGGGAAAAAGGATGATGATGATGATGATGATGATGACGAGGAGGAGGAGGAGGAGGAGGAGGAGGAGGAGGACGAGGAGGAGGAGGAGGAGGAGGAGGAGGAGGAGGAGAAGGTTAACAGAACTCAGACTTCTTGAGACATTCAAATAGCAATAGCATTTAGACTTATATACCACTTCACAGTGCTTTACAGCCCTCTCTGAGCAGTTTACAGAGTCAGCATATTGCCCCCAACAATCTGGGTCCTCATTTTTACCGACCTCGGAAGGATGAGTCAACCTTGAGCCTGGTGAGATTCGAACTGCCAAATTGCAGGCAGCCGGCAGTCAGCAGAAGTAGCCTGCAGTACTGTATTCTAACCACTGCACCACCAAGGCTCAAATATTATATAATTCTGGTGCATCAGGGATTAGTAAATTGTTACACAAAACACATGGCATGCTTTCTAATTGTACAAAGTTTTCAACCTTGAAAATTCATAGAAGATGCATATTGGTTGCTTATACACTGCATCTGTCTTTGAAAATGGACTAGGTTTATTGCCTGGGTATTATACAATTTGTATCTTCTGAAGAACCAAAATTATGTAGCCATAAACTTGTAAACTATGTAGAGTTCACTTGCCTTCTGTCTCCCTATCAATAGCTTTGTGAACAGATGGTTGAAAAAAAAAACCCTCAGGATCAAATAGCACTCACATCCTAAAGCTGTTTCCTTTGAAACATGTTGGCATGCAACTGAAAAGACAATGTTAAAAAGATGAATGGAATAAGCAGCTCCGAATAGAAAGCTGAAATAGATGACTGAATATGTCTGAAAAATAGTTTCATCCTAAGAAAAGTAAAAAGTGGACAGTATGCCAAATCTACAAATCAAGGAATGTTGCTGTTTAATAACTTCTCTCTTCCAGCTTTTTAAAAGTAATCTCAAAAAAGTACATGAACAATTTTTTAGGCTCCGGGAGTCATTTCCTCTTTGTGCCCTACACAGCAGATTTGGTAAGTTCTTCTATGATGTCACTGGAGTTGGTGTAGCTCCTCAACATCGTTACCTTCAAACAAACAAACAAACAAACAAACAAACAATAGAAAAATAAGGACAATATTTCAAAAGATTTCTGAATTTAGAGTTTCCAATAATGAGATTGATATGGTAAAGGATGCCAATGGACAGTAACTGATTCAAAGGAAATCAAAGAAAGAGGAAGAAATATATTGAAAAAACTATACTGTAGTTTGTATATAGTATATTGTACAATAGAAATGTCAATATCCACAGTACATTAGAAGATATTCCATATTTACTAACTTAAGTACTAGAGTTAGATAGTTGAGTACTTGAGTTAAATAGTTAGATATTACCAAATAGGAAAGCAACAGCAACTGATAGAATACTCCCTGAAATATGGCAAGCAAAAGAAGAAGAAGCAGTAATGGTTCTTACCAAGATATACCAGTAAATCTGGAGAATGATATAGTGACCATCAGATTGGAAGAAGTTTATCTACATTCCAATAAGATCCCCCTAAAACACACAAACATCAGAGTGTACAAAATATTGTACAATATCCTTAATTATATAGCGAAATAATGCTTAGAATTAACAAAGGTTGGAGCCATTCAAAGAAAAGGAAATGCAGGATGTTCAGTCTGGCTTTAGAAAAGGCCAAAGAATATCATGAGAATTTATATATTTATATTTTGTTGATTCCCTGGTCCTTCCACAGTTAGATGTTGTTCTCAAAGATTATACATTTCTCCTTTTATAAATTAGAACAAAAGCATTTCCCCATTCTGTATACATTTTGAACGCTGTTGCTGCTATGGTTATCTTCATGGGTCACCATATTTTTGCAATCAGCTTCTAGATTTTAACCAACAACCTGACAATTGTATTACAGGTAGTCCTCAACTTACACTAATAATTTCACAACCTTTCTTGCCACAGTTGTTAAGTAAATCGCTGCAGTGGTTAAGTTAGTAACACAGTTGTTAAGTAAATCTGGCTTCCCCATTGACTTTGCTTGTTAATGACACATGAGCCTGGAACACAGTAACCATCATAAATATGAGTCAGTTGCCAAGCATCTGAATTTTGATCCTGTGATCATGGGGATGCTACAATGGTTGTGTGAAAAACGATCATAAGTTATTGTTTTCAGTGCCTTTGTAACTTTGAATGGTCACTAAGTGAACTGTTGTAAGTCAAGGACTACCAGTATTAATAATAAAACTTTCCCTGCAACCAACCTCCACAATCTGGGATCTGAAAGAGATTTCCTTTTAAAAGTCTGACTTCTTTACCAGTTGACTTACCATTTTTTTAATTTCAGAAATTACATTAATAACTGCCTGTAGGTCATCCAGGGGGGAAAAAAACCTATTATCATAAAAGCATTCTTGCCTTTGTCTAAGATTATGTATGTCTTAATTTCACCACTATGTGGCACTAAAGCAATTTTTTTCACATGTATAATTTTAAAGAGAATATTGCAACAAGCTATTGACTTCTTTGCAAAATCTGAGTTGCTAATTACTAATTGACTTAATAACCTTAATGAGGTATCAGCGACCCATTTCTATGCAGTAGACCAATAGCCTGACCCTTGTATTTAGTGTTTTATAATATGCAATTTGCATAGTGGATTGAACAGTGGAAAAAACTCCTGAAAGCTAAATCAACAACCATTTAATAAAGCAAGCAAGCAAAAGGGTGAGGTTTTAAAATGATTTTCCTAGCTGTATTTTCCTAGCTGTATTAAAACAGCTGTATTAGAGTATTTTCAGAGAACTACAGATGGCGTCTAGCAATATTTTTTATTATATCCAATCCAGACTGGCACTTAAATGCCTTTGTTTGCACAAGTCTGTGTGCCAAATTAATTTTTATACAGAAGATATGAAACTATACCTTTTTACATATTTAATGGTGCAATCTTCTATAAACCCAGCTAAAGTTATCTTCATTGTTTTCAAATGAATGCTGAAGCACAGCATAAAATACTTGCAGCCACAATATTTTAATCAATGCCACTGAAAGATTTCTCATTCAAAACCAACTGGAATCAATTATCACGAGAGTGAGACAAAGTTCCACTTGTTCAATCTGAGGTATTTTTTTTTTCAGTAGACTGATAATTCTGAATCCAATTTCTTTTCTGTGACATCCTTCATTGTGACTTCAGCAAAGACACTTGCACAAATTCCTACATACACATAGAACTTTTGATTACTTTCACATGTGGGTGAGCAGCATGCACACAGAGAGATATGATCACAATAAAACATTGATATCATATACATACCAGCATAATGGTAAAATTTATTAATTCTACCAAGGTGACACAAGCAGATTCACATGAATATCTGCATGATTAACCACACCTTTGGATTAGAATCATACTGTTGACAGGGGCCTTAGAATGCATTTAGAAATGGTGAGTCCCATTAAACGAGAGTGAGTGTGCTAGCAGAGTGTTAAAAATCCTAGGATTTTTTTGTTGTTGCTCATATTTTTGGGGGTAAAAAGGTGAACTATAGAAACTCAGGAAAACCTTACTTCATGGTCTGGAATTATGCAAGTCAAACTGATAACAGTACATTAATTATTGGAAGTTTTGTTGCGGTGGCGCAGTGGTTAGAATGCAGTACTGCAGGCTACTTCTGCTGACTGCTGGCTGCCTGCAATTTGGCAGTTCGAATCTCACCAGGTTCAAGGTTGACTCAGCCTTCCATCCTTCTGAGGTCGGTAAAATGAGGACCCAGATTGTTGGGGGCAATAAGCTGACTCTGTAAACCGCTTAGAGAGGGCTGTAAAACCACTGTGAAGCGGTATATAAGTCTAAGTGCTATTGCTATTTTTAAACTCTCCCATGCCAATTTTGTGATTTAGAGATTTAGAAAACAGGCTAGTTCAGCTTGGCTTTTCAGAATTTCCCAGCCAGTATGGGAATTGAAATCCACACATCTTAAAGCTACTGGGGTTGAGAAACACTGCTATGGAAGACTCTTAACTGTGTTCAGAATCCAATCAAAATCTCATTTTAAATCATTGTTTTTCAACTTCAGCAACTCTAAGATGTGTGGACTTCAACTCCCAGAATTCCCCAGCCAGGCTGCTCTTAGAGTTGCCGAGGTTGAGAAACAGTGCTTTAGATATTCAATTGTTTCAGTCTCCCTACTGGGTTTTGCTGAAAATTAACAAGAGCCTGTTTCTGAAAGAAGTATTGTAAGATTTGTAGACACAGTAGGTGCCTTTAAGAGCACGAACTGTGCCAAATTTCCAGCAGTTTAAAGTTAGATCAAGGAATTGACAAGGTTTGTTTACCTTCCCTGTTAATATAACTGCAAAAATATTTACCTTTTCTGCAGAATGGAATTTTGACAGTTTTCGGAAAGATAGGTGGAAGGTTTTTATGTAGGAGTAAACTTTGCCATTTGGGGTTATTTTCCAAAATGAATTTATTTCTTATCACCATACAAATGAATTCATCTGTATTTGGGAAGGCACCTGCATGAAAACAATATAATTTATATAGATAGGTGGGGGGGGGGAAACCTTGCTAAATTTAATAGGAATTTGTTTGGGGGAGAGGGATTATTCTAAGTACTTTTAAAGTAGATTGTTGTGTAAGAAATTAAAAAAGAGATTTTTGCGGATATACATACCACAGAGTGCTTGTAAATAAAGAACATACAAAGTATCAACCATATGATGTGGGAGTGATGAATGAAAAGCAATTTAAGGAATTTGGGCTTGTAGCTGACAAGAACAAAGTTCACAGAAGTCTGCTTTATTTTTAAGGGATTAAATTGATTATCATTGAGAAATTACACAAAGAAGGAATGTGTTCAGGATGTTGTTTCCCCCACTTCCTCCAGCTTTAATACTCTCTGTTTCCTTGTGAACACTAAGTATAGGCAGAATTCTACTTCTCTAATTTAAATGGATCCTAATTGTAGAGCCAAGGTGGCGCAGTGGTTAGAGTGCAGCACTGCAGGCTACTTCAGCTGACTGCTAGCTGCAGTTCGGCTGTTCAAATCTCACCGGCTCAAGGTTGACTCAGCCTTCCATCCTTCCGAGGTGGGTAAAATGAGGACCCAGATTGTTGGGGGCAATATGCTGACTCTGTGAACTGCTTAGAGAGGGCTGTAAAGCACTGTAAAGCGGTATATAAGTCTAAGTGCTATTGCTATTGCTATTGTGAACAGGGTTTCAGATTCTATTTTAAGTGAAATGTGGCTGGGGTTCATGTTGCTACAGTTCAGTTACTTACTCAGGGTTCTGGGCCACATCTGACATGGGGCAAGGTAAGGTCACCACATCAGACTGCTCTTGTTTTGGATAAAATGCAAAGACAACAAACTGAGGAATGAAATAACATGTTATTACTGCATGGTTACTGTCAGGGATTGGGAATGGCAGGATTTTCTGCCTGACCTTGCAAAAAATTAGTTTGGATTTGAGCAACTGCTCATGATAAGGGTGAATGCAGATAGTGTACTTAAAGAAGTGATCGGCAATGGCACTCAAAGAAAAGAGCAATCATGTTAAAATGATTTGCACAAGGGGATGTCCTCATGCAAATACCTATTTTTTTTCCGCCTGGTCCACCATCAACCAGGCCATTCTACCATTGCGCTCCCACTTTTCCTGTGAATTCCATCACGGGTATCGAACTTACCGCGTCATGTTGCCGTCACATGACATTTCACAATGTTTTTCCCATTCGCAGAGCTGAGGTGGGAGTGGCCTGCACATGACGCATCTCGCCCAAGGGCCGCCAGTTTGACACCCCTGAATTCCAGGGTGATGGGCTCTCCTTACCTGGGAATGTTAAATTTGAGGTGTACAGTGACCTATCAGGCATGCTTTAATTTTGATTCCTGCTCTAAGTAGAGCATTAGACTCCATTAATTAAATGTCCCCTTACAGCTTTATGATTCTACCAACTTTGGCCCTAAGAAGGGATAATTTGCATCAGTGGCAGCAGATGTCTGCACCCAAAAGTAAAATAGAAAGAGGAGTATAAGCAATCTGGAATGCGCTTCTGATCTGCTAACTATAGTAAAGAAACTGGGAAATATGACTCAGCCAATGCTGAATATTTTAGAAGTGCAAAGGCATGATATTTTTCTGCTGGAGATAAACTTTGTTTATGCTCCAAATCCTGAGATAATGAATAATTCACAAAGCTCAAGTAGAATTATAAAGAAAGCACACATCTAAGAAGCAATTGTTTGGTGGTGGTTTTTTTCTCTTGTATTATATCAGATAACCCCCAAAGTTTCATTGAGTAGTGACAGGATGTTATTCTTCAAGGGAAGATGATAATTTCTTGAGGAATACTTTGATTAAAAGCCTTACAAGATGTCTAGCCAGCTCTCCTATTGCCTTAGAATGAGACACAATATATCCTTGTCCCAAAGTTAAAAAAAATAGTCCTAATACCTTTAAGTTCTGGAATTCATTTCAGTGTGTCCAATTGCTCACCTTGCTTTCAAGGTTTTTTAAATTTATTCCTTGGTGTAAATATAAAATGTAAGATATATTTTATTATATGGCGGTTGTTTCTTTTAGCTTTTCATATTGCAATGTCTATCTAAATATTCTGATTAATCCAGGTTGTTGATTGGACTTATATGTATTTAAAGTTACATGTACCACCTGATTAACAGCTAGACAATAAGCTAAGAATAAGCAACTTGTTTCTGGGCAAAATCATGTTCCCCTGAGTTAGCCTGTGGTTAGGGAACTCTGGGCAAAGAGGCATTGTCTGAACTAGAAGTAGGTGAAGGCTCCAATTCCTAATGTTTTCCTCCCTTTTTTATTTTTTTCCAGTTTATTTTCCCTTTTCTCATATCAGTCCTTGTCTCTACTCCTTTTCTCTGCACAATTGGCTAACAGGGAAGAGATAGTGAACTATTGCAAGAAATTTGAATTGATGATTTCCAGAAGCTTTTGAAATCAGGCTAAGGGCTACATGAAATTTGGCCAAGAATGGCAAATTGTCCTGGGCTACATATTACCCTGTTTTTTTAAGTCTTGTTCAATAGCAATAGCAGTTAGACTTATATACCATCCCATAGTGCTTTATATAGCACTCTCTGGGCGATTTACAACATCAGCATATTGCCCCCAACAATCCTGGTCCTCATTTTACCCAATTTCAGAAGGATGGACGGCTGAGTCAACCTTGAGCCCATCAGGATCGAACTCCTAGCTGTGGGCCGAGTTACCCTGCAATACTGCATTATAACCACAGCACTACCAGGGTTGACATTATAACATTATAAATTATCATAACTATTCTGTTGTACCTAATTACTTTACAGAATTTTTTCATCACATATATTTTCTGAGAATCAGTGAGAGGGATATCTGAGCACATTCGGGATCAATTTTTTCTCCCAATGTAGAACTTGGTTGAATTCTGCTAGGCTAATCCTTGTTTCTCATCCCAACTTATTTTATAGAGTTGCTGGGAGGGTAAATAAAGGGGAATAGGCAAATTATATATACTGCCTTGATTCTCTTGAAGAAAGGGTATGTTCTGTCCCAGCGCGGCAAACCCCCAGAAAGCGACACACACACACTGTTCTTTAAACAAAAAGGCTTTAATACTAATAATTGCTTAGTATTAAAGGGAATACTAATTCTTTGCCAAAGTGTTTGTTTTCAAGCACAGAACACTTTAGCCGGGATTCCAAATGTGAAAGAGACAAGCAGGTCAATTAGTCCGTCAAATAATCAGTACTTGCTGAAGTTGGCCAAGAGCCCAGACTGGAGTCAATCCAACTGATAGGGACGAGGTTCAGAAGGCAGCCAAGATGAATACAAACAAAATTGTCTTCAGCAAAAGTGTGTGGTGTGATGCACCCTTATATAGTCTTAGGGCGTGGCCCCTCTGCCGGCAAGCTTACTTTCGAGTAGACCTCCTTCTACACAGCCACTCTTGCCGGCTAGGTGCCCTGCGTGCTCTGGCATCAATCAGAGGCCCCTCTTCTTCACTGGAGTCACTGAACTCCTGCTGAGGAGGTGCAGAAGGCCCTGATTGCGCATCGTCCTCTGGCCCTGCTTCCTCTTCGGTCTCGGACTCCGGTGCCGGCGCTACAGACCGCTCTTGCCACCCTATGGACTGTTCCTGGTCATCCGGATCCATGAGCAGCTGCACGGGACGGGGGCAAGCCACAACAGGGTAAGACATAAATACAATACAGCTAGTCCTTGACTTATGATTGTAATTGAGCTCGGAATTACATTGTAAATTGTTATGGGTATAAGTCAAGGTATTATGTGACTGGACTCAAAATTACAATTTTTTAATGACAGTTATTAAGTGAACGTGGTGGTCTTTAAGTGAATCCATTTTTCCCAGTTGGCATTTTTTTCTCAGAAACCAGAACATGCGAGAAACTGACAAATACATCACAAACCACAGTCATATGGCTGTGGGATGCTGCGAATGGCCATAAATTTAATTTAATTTAATTTAATTTAATTTAATTTATTTATTTGTCAAGCATATATGATTACAAGCAAAGTATAGACAAAGTATAAACATGATTGTATATTGTTGGATAGTGGGTAGAGATGACAGGAGACAGACTTCCAAAACAGCTCTTTATTTCAGCTCTTGTATCAGCAACCAGCAAAGAGCAGTCTGACAGCTTGCCCTTTTATAGGGAGCTGTCAGACAGACCAGCCAATAGCGTTCGAGCTTTTTCCCGCTCAAACGCTGGACCTGGTTGGAACCATGCAACACAGATTAAACAGCTAGAACATAANTAGACAGACTTCCAAAACAGCTCTTTATTTCAGCTCTTGTATCAGCAACCAGCAAAGAGCAGTCTGACAGCTTGCCCTTTTATAGGGAGCTGTCAGACAGACCAGCCAATGGCGTTTGAGCATTTTCCTGCTCAAACGCTGGACCTGGTTGGAACCATGCAACACAGTTATAACAGTTAGAACATAACACCCCTTCCCTCCTAGATGGAGCAGTCCAGCATACGTAATCACGCAGGTAGGCGGGGCGTTTAGGAACCCTACCAGACCTGCGCAGCTCAGTTGTTGGCGAAGCAGCAGCCTGTTCGGACAGGTCTGCTGTCGCTCTTGGATTGGAGCATGGAAGCTCCTGGAATGTATCGGGCGTGGCCTCTTCGACTGGTGGAACCGGTTCTAATTGAGGATGCCGCTGGACTTCAGCTTCCTCAGGTAGGCCTTCCGAGC
>QLTV01000799.1:410413-423270 GCA_003457575.1 Thermophis baileyi
CCTCCCTCCCTTCCATTTTATCACATTTCTACAAGAATCTTCTCTAGAGTATATAAAGGATCCAGAGCTCATTGTGAGGAACAATCACGGCAAATTTTAATAGCTGCAGTTACAGTTAGCTTTCACCATCTGTGTTCTCCCACAGAAAATGCAGAATGAACATGTTTTACAATGGCATCTGGAAAGAGTGAGAGAGAAGTAGTTAAAGTCATGATGCAAGGAATATATATATATATATTTGTGTGTGTGTGTGTGTGTGTGTGTATGTGTATGTGTATGTGTATGTATGTATGTATCTATGTACCGGTATGTATGTATGTATGTATGTATGTATGTATGTATGTATGTATGTATGTATATGTGTATGAATTACGTATATATGAAGTTGGGTGCGTGCATGAATTATACGTACATTATTGTTATACAGCTGTTATAAGCCACTTATTCACTTCGTTGAAGTGGCATAAAAGCCCTTGCAATAAATGAAAATAAATCAATAAACAATCTGATGTCTATAAGAACTTGATCTGTAAAAAAGCTTTTCAATTAGTTCCTTGTGCTTCTGGCTGCCTTTAAACCATAAACAGATCAGCCTGTCAGGATTTACCAGTACAGGGGATGAATCTAGCAGACAGCACTTAAATCCATCAAACCTGGAGCCAGAATTGACCTTTAGAATCCCTGATTATCTGGCAGACATTAAAGGAAGACGTTTTGCACAATTTACTTGGCCAGGCATTGAGGCTCATTGTTGAGTAACTACTCCATCACAGTACAACTGTAAAAGAAAGTAGAGTATTAATATTATACTAAAGACATCATCTATGTCATCATTTTGCCTGCCTTCAAAATGAAAAGGAGATAATAGCATCAGGCTGGGTATGGTTTTGCATGCTTTACTCCTTGCTTTTGGTGAACATCAGATACTTGCTGTTATTTTTATACTTCAGTAATTTTAGATACATTATGAATGCCTGTGTGACATGTAATTGTGGCCTTGCTGTGATAATTATTCACAACAGAGTAGTAATTACTATAGCAGGTTCTAAGTATAGCATTTTTGCGTGCCTGCTAGAACTTGCCCTTTTTATTATAAAATAAAAATGCCTGGATCCTCACATTTGTCCACTGAAGCAAAACTGCCTTCCCATTTCAGCTGAACTTCTTATGTCTCTACTGAGATATAAAGCAGAGACATAGTAGTGAGTTAGTGAATTACAGTTGTTATTCCCTTTCTCAAAAAGATGCATTTCTGTATGAATACAGACACATTGTCAGCCTGAAAGATCAGTTCCACACATGAAGGTTTAATTAAACTGATTTATTGCTAAAAGCCTATGCAAGTCATCTTTTCAACAAACTATAGGGCACCTGCTTAGAGTTAGATAAGGGTCAATGGCACTCAAGAGGGATTGGTTCTCTTATGGCTACATAGGGATTCTAGGCTGATTCCCTTTTTCATTCCACCCAGAGGTTCTACCATCCCTTCTCCTACATGCATGTGTGGCAGCATTGATGGGGAGATGCTTTGCATTGGCATCAAGGTGAAATTAGGATCCAGCATAAATCTTCCTTGAGGTTTACAGCTAAATTTAGAGTTAGGAATAGAATTTGAACTACATTTCATGGTTAATTGTAGTCCTTAGGTTATGTTATAATTGGCATTCTGTGCCAGGCTGAGAGTTAAGGTAAATGTTTATATTGGCATTATGGTAAATATAGGGTTTATACTCAATGAAATTTAAATTTTGTGCGAGATTAAGTTTCTGTTGTGAGTGATAGTCTTAGTTTCATATTACAATGAGAACTGAGTGCTCAGTTAAGAAACAATGTTTACACTGGAGTTAGGTGAAATGAGCATTATGGTTAGTTTTCCTTAAAGTCTATAGTTAGAGGATTAACATAAAGGTGAAGTTTGGTGATTAGAATTAGTTTTAGTTTATCTTCAAAGTAAAGGGTGGGACAACTTTTAGAGTAAATATTTATATTAGTGTTAGGGTAAGCTAGGGGTATGGTGAGATTTCCTTGAGATCCATTGTAAAATGTAAGTTTACATTAAATGTAAGCATTAGAGTGAGTTTTAATTGTTAGTGATAGACTTTGTCCTATGGTCTGAAATTAAGGTTAGGATTTTTTTACTTATGTGAATTTCTTTGTAATTTAAATTCATAATGCCACCCAGCTGATATAAAGAATTTGATGGTGTCCCATAAAAGCAATTCATTACACTTTTATACATAAATGCTCCTTTCCATACTGCTGAAATACTCCATCCCAGCTACAGTTTCAAAGTCATCATGACATATATCATTTTCACAGTCTTTAAAGGTACAGTATATAAACCTATTGAAAATGGCCAAATCTGTAAACATTTTAAAATGCATGCACACACATGCTTTTAATACCAGAACTTATTAGAATTGCTTTGCAATAGTTAGGGCGAAATGGGGAGAGATGGCTTGATTGGTTGAGTATATTTACTTTGTTTCAAATATTTCTTATTATTACTTAAATTAGTCACTGTGTCACTGGACAGTAATATTTAACTTGTGCAGTGGTTCTTAAGGCTAAAATTAATTACCTAAGAAAGATCTGACAATACCTAATTCTATCTTTGGCATAGACAAAGCATTTCTCTTTCTTGGGCTGCATTTCTATTTTGTATTTGTCTAGGAAAGTATAGGGACATGGTGGCTCAGTGGCTAAGATGCTGAGCTGGTTGATCGAAAGGTCGGCAGTTCAGCAGTTCGAATCCCTAGTGCCGCGTAATGGGGTGAGCTCCCATTACTTTCCCCAGCTTCTGTAGCAGTTCGAAAGCACGTAAAAAATGCAAGTAGAAAAATAGGGACCACTTTTAGTGGGAAGGTAACAGCGTTCCGTGCACCTTTGGCATTTAGTCATGCCAGCCACATGACCACGGAGACGTCTTTGGACAGTGCTGGCTCTTCGGCTTTGAAACGGAGATGAGCACCGCCCCCTAGAGTCAGGAACGACTAGCACATATGTGCGACGGGAACCTTTTCCTTTTTAGGAAGGTATTACGGGCCATTGCCAGTAATAATACTAGAAGAAACAAGACCATTATTTTATCCATTTTTTCCCAATAGAGAAGACTAGGAAGTGCTTTAGGGGAAATGAGTATGTTAATCTCTATGGATACTTATTACCATGCTAAACATTAAATAAGATTGGACCAGATTAATATCTGATGGAAGCTGCTAGTTCTCCATCTGTTTTGCAACAAAAATGGATATATAGCAGTCTAGCACAGGGAAGGGGAAGGCTTGAAGGGTGGGAATCTCCACTCAGGTTGGTTTCAGAATACAAGATATTAGCTCAATGGGAAAAATGAGAAACTACAGGCAGGTGCATGGAAGAGCACTGAAAATCTTGCTATTATTGGATGCTTTTGCCAAATATTTCCATTATTTAAAGTCCATGTTCTGCTAGAAAGTCTGTACTGGTCATAAAGTTAGATATTCCAATTAATATGAATTAAACTCATGTCCTTGATGTTCCTATGTTTGCTTCTAATCCTCCCATCCCACCCCAGACTTTAAAATGTTACATCCAGTGATTAATGCTTTTTATTTACTGCTTTTGGAACAGCAATGAAAGCATCTAATTTTATTTTCTGATCTTTAGTTCAACAGAGGTTTTCAATAGCAGTTTGAAATAATTGGAAATCTGATGTGTAACATCACGATTTATATTGCTTTTCTTCATCAAGTTAACTTCTGAGGCTTGTTTTAAATACGAAGATAAAATGGAAAGTATCCTGCTATCAGTGGCATTTTAAAACATGATTCCTTATTAACAAGCCAAACAGAAAGAACATGCTGACTTTCTTTTAAAGGTATGTTCAAATGACCAAATGTTTCTCATGATTTACCTAAAGTTATGGACAATTTTCACTGGGTGATGAAGTAAAATGCTCACCAATATATTTCCAATCACTATTTGTCCTTTCTTATTACAAGACAAGAATTATTTCTAAAGTCTTATGAACCAAAATGAGGAATATACTGCCAACTTTATAAAGTCATCCAAATGAAAGAGAAAAAAAACTCATTCCACGAAATACAAGCCTTCCTTCTTTTATTTCTGCCTCTATAGGGAAGCTATAATTTCCAGCTTTAAAAATGGAAACTACTTTATTTCACTAGTGATTCAGATCCCTGTCTTCAGTCCATTAAGATTCCACAGAAATACCCTTTAGACATTATGTGGTGGGGGAAATATCTGAACAGAGTTTAAATTTAGCTGTGACTCTAGTTCATATCTTGTCCACAAAGAATTCAAGGTTGAAATGGAGAGAAAGGATTATTATGTTGATTCCACATATACTAAATGTGCACCAGGGATCTGGAATCATTCTATTTGTTTCAGTTACACTTTGCAGAATCAGAAGTAAACTGCAATGATCAGGGAAGGAAGGGAGGGAGGAAGGAAACAAGGAAACAAGGAGACTTGTGATTTGGGATCATCACTATTGTAGTCCAAATGTATGACTGAAGAATTGGAAGTAAGAAATGTAAGCCAGAGAAGCATGAAAAAAGGAAATACATCTAGATCTGATTTAAGGCTCTTCACTATGTCTCTTCATACCTTTAAATCTTTGAAACCATTTTCTGATGACATCAATTCCTGATACTGTTACATACATCATCTTTTTTGTTTTGTAATTTTCACATCACTTTTTAGAGTATCTCATCTGCTCCATCCAAGTAAGACTTTCTTGGTCTTCCCTTTTCTCTTAGCCCATCCACTATTCTTCCATAGTATTTAATTTTATTTGCAGTTCCGTCTTCATTCAGTGTCTGTAAATGGCCACATCAGTTTAAAGTACATCTCTTGTACCAGTCTCTTACTTTGTATTCGTTCTACATTTATCCACCGTCCAGTGATTCTTGACCTTTATTTCTTCTTGTTTTACTATATTCACTTCCCGAGTATACCATTTCCTGTCAAGTTTCACCCAGACCAATACTTGAACTAGAAAGACTGCAGACAACAATATAGATCTTTATAAGGTGGTTTTATTGCAGATTCTAGAAAAAGCCATTAATAATGAAGAAAAGTAACTGCTTCAAACTGTAAGATTCAGTCTCTAACACCTTTATGGTAGTGCTGTTCAAAAGGCAAATTGAGAAATGCTCTTACCTATTTTAATTTCTATATTTTTCACCAACTGTAACTTCTGGATGGTCTTCAAATAGAACCCTAGGTAGAGCAAATGGCAATAATCAAAACAAGAGTTGATCCATATTATTCAAGACCTCCTGATCCAGAAATAGTCATTACTGGTGGTTTAAGGTTTTTACATCTCACCCTGGTTTTTCCAAGTGATATGTCAAGGTTCTGACTTGATATCTGAAAGCTGTAGAGATCTGGAAATAGGAGAATAGGCTCATAATTAACTCTCATAAGAACAAGTAGCTGTGGATTGTTGAGACATTGGATCCTGAGATTTCCCTCAATGTGCAGTGTGGGGCTAGGCTTTTGCTCAAACAACAAATAGCATCCATAGATTAGAAGGCCTTTGTACAGTTGTTATGTGCTAACTTCTAGATCAAGAGGCTCTGCCCATGATCATTCATGCTTTGATCATCTCATAATTGGATTCTCGCAATGTGGTTTACATGGGACTGTCTTTGGTTACCACTCAGAAGCTTAAACTGGTCTAGAAAACAGTGGTACAGGTGCTTCTGGGCATCTCAGTATGTCCATATAACATCTCTTTTTATTTATTTATTTTTGGAATATGTACTATTTACCAGTATCCTTTTGGAGGCAATTCAAATCATGAGAAGAATCTTGGAGTCCTAGTGGAAAATTGGCCAGCAGTGTGTGGCAGCTGCCAAAAAGGCCAATAGTTTTGTCGCCATGAAATAAAAAAGATGTTGAAACATAGAAAGAATGGTTGCAGGAATTAGGTATGTCTAGTTTAATGAAAAGAAGGATTAGGAATGATGTGATAGCAGTGTTCCAATATCTAACGGTTGCCACAAAGAAGAGGGGGGTCAACCTATTTTCCAAATGAACTGAAGGCAGAACAAGAAGCAATGGATGTAAAATAATCAAGGAGAGAACCAACCTAGAAGTAAGAAGAAATTTCCTGACAGAACAATTAATCAGTGGAATGACTTGCCTCCAAAAATTGTGGGTGCTCCAACACTGGAGTTTTTTTTAGAAGAGATTGGAAAACCATTTATCTGAAATGTTATAGGATTTCCTGCTTGAGCAGGGGATTGGGACTAGAAGACCTCCGAGGTCCCTTCCAACTTTTTTATTCTGATATAGCATAGGCCCAAGTTACTCATGAGACCATCTGCCAATATTTCGGCCTATACTCAACATGCTCCAGGTCCCATTCTTTTGGCAATATCTCCTACCCTTTAGGATAACAATTCTTTTGAGCCTCTGAAAGTCATTAAAGATCTTTTTTCCTGTTGGAACTGGCAACAGTATGACCTGTTTGATGAATTTTCCTGGAATGTTATGCATTTATGTGCTTTAGAGTGTTTTTTTTTAACAATTTGTTTTATTGTGTTGTTTTTAATTGCATTATTTACATTGTCTTTAGTCATGGGCCACGTAGGTGGCTATATAAAGCAATAAAATAAAATAAAGAAAAGTAAGATAAAGACCCTTCTAGCCATAGGTGCCTATTGGTCTTTGACCTGGATTTGTGAGTCCAAGAAGACCTCCAAACAATGAACCTATTAACATTGGGAGATAACCACCCCAGTTATTATCTCCCAAAGTTAATAAAACTAAAGTTAAAATATGACATGTCTTAGCTAACTTTTATTTAGATTCCAAATCTATTCCACCTTGACCAGTTTCAGCTTGAGTTTTTCCCCCCATTCAGATCCTCATAGCCCCCAGTGCAGGATTGCTATTTACAACTGATCATCATCAGGATTCTGATAATACCTGACATTTTGATGCAGGTGAGTTCTTTGAGTAGCTTCATGTCCTGTTAAATAAAAGGGGCTACCAACTTTCTACTATGTTAATAGTAACTAAGTCTGGAGGACAGAAGAAAACCTTTGTAACAGAGTTCTCCACACTCACAAGACCAAGAGGTGGTCCAAAAGTTTGCCAAAACTACAAGTATCAAGAGCAGCTGTGAGATAAAATAGGAACAGATGTTTAGAGGCTTAGTTTCCAGCTGTTGCTCATGAATTCCAGGTCAGGCAAGATGAACAGAGACTCAAACTTTGAAATGAAGAAGCTGAAATTTCTTTATAAATTTGTAGTAGCCAGCCATCTTACAGATGTGGTATTAAATAATATGTTGGACTTTGTGGAACCTAATTGGCCCAGCATTATGGCTGCAATTAAAATGTATCTCCTGAATATGAGTAAAATTTTCAGTATGCTGCTTTAGTTACGGAAGAGGCACTTTTGGCATTGCTGAATAATTAACCATATACAGAATCGTTCCCATCTGGCTTTAGCTAAGAAATAAACATCTGTTCAACATCTGTTAAAAGTAAAAAATGCTTTGGCGATCTGAAAAATTAGGGAAATCGCTAGTATGTGATAATCAAAAATCATCTGGTGAATCAGCATAATGTAGGTTTTCATAGCTTTGTATTTAGAGATTGATTTAAAGAAAAAGATGAAAATGTTAGGCTGGAGTTTACCACATAAACATAAGCACAGCTGTTCCATAGAGCCTGAGTTGTAGACAAAATCTCAGCCATGCCATCTGCCAACTTACAATGCTATACTTCCAAAGCTGTGTTATCTTCATCCAAGGCAACAAATTCTGATACTCTATTTTAGAATGATGAATGAAGTTTACCTTCTACCATACCATGAACATTTACCAATGCATGCACACCACCATCAATATTTGATTGAAAGGTGTGCCCAGGGACCAGAAATCTATTATTTCTCCCACATTTTTGACAAGCTGAAAAATTGGACTTAATTCTTGCCACTTGGCTACGAGATTCAAAACATTCCCTTTTGATATTTTTTTTCTTATCAGAATTATAATTGTACTAAATTTAACTTTCTGGTAATTGTGCAAGTTTACATTTCAACTCCATTATTTTTTACATATGGCTGAATGAGAGCTTAATGTAATCTTATGGTAGAAACTTTAACACTAAGGACCAACAGTGCCACATTTGATTCCAGATTTGACACCAGTGCTAATATAGATTTTCATTGTGTCCAAAGGTGATTGGAACCAGTGGAAATGGAGCTGCTGAAGAGTTGTTTCTTTTGAAGGTAGTTGTCCTGGAATTCATGGGAAGAGTGATGTGGTGGGTTACTTCCATACTTTGATAACGTTGCTGGGTGAGTCTGAACCTCATCCAGCACCACTGAGTTTTCTAGGGGAAAAATAATAACTGGTTCTTGTAAACCAGACCAAACCACTTAGATATCTAACATTCCTACTTTACAATTTTCTGATTTTCTCCCTTTGTAAATCTACTTGCAAAGCCTGTGCAAAGTTTCTTAGAAGTGTTTTCATTCAGTGAGCCTTCAAATGAATAACGCCTCAAAGCAGATTCTCACACTGGAATGGCAACTTGTTTTGATGCAGCTCATAAGATCAGGTGGTTTTGAAGTGCTTTACATTCTTCAAAAGTGCTTTACAGATTCAGTAGATTTCCTGCTTCTTCTGTAGCCATTACAAGCAATATTCAATGTTGCAATCATACTTCCATATAAGGAGAATACTAAAGGAATTGTTGAATGTTACGTTGGTACTTCTGACATTGATATGAGTAGTTGGCCGATTATCACCTCATTAAACATCCCCAGTGTGGCTGTTCATAGAGAAATAGGTTTACTAAAGGTAAAGCCAGGCATGGATTAATATCTTCAATTTATGACTGAAGATGTTTTTCTTTCCACAGATTCTCTAAGTCCCTTAATACCTGCTGACAGTTTTACATCTGTTTAGAAACACAAGAATGAAGAGAAAATGCTTTAGCATAGGTTGTTGTTGAGGAAATTACACCACAAGCAAACCAAACTGCATTACCATAAAGCAGAAAAAGATAGATGTTAATTATTAAAAAAATAATAAAAAATTAATTTAAAAAGGTAGATGTTAATTATTAGTTTATTATCTGCCCCACATATATTGTCATAGGCAACAAAAAATTACTTTGAACAGTTGCCTCTTTTTTTAAAATACTACAGAATATTTACCACTCATCTAATTTAATATTCTTTATGCAGTGGTAGTGGAAGGAAAATTCCTAAATATCTGTTAAATTGATAGTAATTTGGGTGCCATTAAAATATAAGAATACTAATAGTATAATATTGCTTCTGATTAGGAATATTTCTGGCACCCTGATGAACTTTATGTTAGATACCTTCTGGATCATTAAGATTCAAAGCTTTCTTCTTTCATTTGCAATTCAGGATGCAAATGTATGTTTAAGTAGATCATAGAATAGAATAGAATTCTTTATTGGCCAAGTGTGATTGGACACACCAGGAATTTGTCTTTGGTGCATATGCTCTCACTGTACATAAAGAAAAAATAAAATATATTCATCAAGAATCATAAGATACAACACTTAGTGATAGTCATAGGATACTAATAAGCAATCAAATCATACTAGGAAACAATAAAACAATATAAATAGTAAAGATACAAGCAACATGGTTAAAGCCATAAGTGGGAGGAAATAGGTAATAGGAAGGATGAGAAGAATAAGTAATACAGTCTTAGTAAATAATCATGGTTGTGTTTGTGCCAGGTAACTTGCTCATAGTGCCTTTTCTTGCAAATTATGAGTTCAGTTGTTCCTCTATTTTGGTATGTGACTGTATTAAGTTCTTCTCCCCCCCTCCCTGCTTTTATCTGTCCAGCCACCCTTGGTGTATAACTGTTTTTTAATTAAACTTTCTGCCTACTACAGGTCTTTTGGAGTAGCAAAATTTCATTTACTGTATCAACTCTCACCTTTTTTTAAAAAATGTGGATAGGTATCAGCCCTAACATTGCTCTCTTCTAAACTAAAGGAATGCTACTGTACTTTTCTGTGCTGGCCCTACCAATGCAGATGAAAGTTTAACTTAATGGTCAGCCATCAGAAAATGGGTTCCAGGTTGATCAAGTCAAAATGTACCCTTGGGTGAAAGCTCCTGTTAGTAGGAGCTATTCATAGTCATTTTTAAGTTTTTCATCAATAAATGAATACCAGGTTAACACTTTCAGACACATCAACTTTTTGCTCTTTGAAATAATTGAGGTAGCCTGGCTATGATTTGGGGTCATCAGCCTCTTTCTCTGTAGCTCTGCATCTTCTACTGAAGATTAGTTTCTATCAAATTACTGAGTTACATAGGTGCACACCAGTGGTGGGTTTCAATTTTTTTTACTACCAGTTCTGTGGGTGTGGCTTGGTGGGCATGGTGTGGCTTGGTGGGCGTGGCAGGGAAAGGATACTGTAAAATCTCCATTCCCTCACCACTCCAGGGGAAGGATACTGTAAAATCTCCATTCCAACCCCACTCCAGGGGAAGGATACTGCAAAATCTCCATTCCCTCCCCACTCCAGGGGAAGCCTACTGCAACATCTAGAACTACTCAAAATTTCCGCAACTGGTTCTCCGAACTACTCAAAATTTCCACTACCGGTTCTCCAGAACTGGTCAGAACCTGCTGAAACCCACCTCTGGTGCACACACACTCCATCAAGATCTCTATAAATACTCCCATGTTTCAATTCATCAAATAGAAAAGGTAGACAATGGTACAGAACATCACAACAAACTGCAAAATTCTATTCTGGAATTTATTTATGTTTAATTATCCATGTTAAATGGAGAATATTAAAGAAAAATAAACCTCTGAAGCAGGGTGAATCAAAACAACCATGAGAAAGCAAAACTCTAAAAGAGAAATCATGTATTAAATGGATTTTGAATTTTGCCTGTGTTTTATAACTGACAGATTATTCTAGCTATGCATCTTAGATTCTGTAGAGATTGTCCTGTGGAATGCACATGGTACCCCGTCTCAATTTTAATCCCAGTTCTGATGAGATTTTTAGTGAACTAATTTTGCATTAGGTTGAAAATAATTTAGAGTGAGAGCTTTCAAAATGAAGCATGAAAATTTTAGTTTATCCAACTCTTTAGTTGGATCCAACTCTTTAGAAACTGCTATTTCTTTCCAGTGAATTAGATATACTCCCAACTCCCAAAAGTTGCCTCTTTAAAAATCACTTTTGATTTTTAAGGAGGAAAAGTTACTTAAGGAATTTCTGAAATCCAGGAACCTGATTGTCACTGACTGTATTATGAGACTCTATTCTGCATTTCTAAAGTATATATCAGAACCAATCTTGTAACTTTTCAGACTTCTATGCTCCAATAAAGCTCTTAGCACCCTGTAACAGCCTTGAAATGCATATTTTGAGATGAAAAATATAAACATAAATTCCAACAGCAAGCTGGTCAGGGAATTCTGCGAGTTGAAGTCCACACATCTTAAAGTTGCTATGGTGTAAAAATGCAACCATAGAGGTTAAAGAGAGGAATTTCCTGACTCCAATTGATCTCCACCTTGGAATTTTGCCTATTTGGAGAACTCCCTTCTCCAAAGCTATACACAGAAATAAACACCAGATGTCTTGGGTGGAAATTTTCTTTCTAATACCATCTGAAGTTCTTTGCTCTTAGCCATTGGTTGTGACTCAGTGGGAACAAACCATTGTGACTTGCAAAGAAATCACATCAGTGTGTGGGAACGAAAGAGAGGAAGGAAAAGGGAAAAGTCATTTGGATCTTTGCTGCTTCATTTTTTTTTTTGATGGAAAATTCACAGCTTCTTGCATTCTTAATATGAACCACTGTCCTTTAGAAAATAAAGCAGGTAGGTAATTTTAAACTTTGGATTTAAAGATCTTAAGAAATGACAGAGGGTAGACAAAAAGACCTATAAATGATACTACTGTGCAGATTATTTCACTTACCTCCATACAAAGGCACACTTATTCCATGGGGGTAGGGGTTTAACCAGGGGTGGGGTCTGAATAATTTTGCTGCCGGTTCGCTCAGGGTTGCACCGTGTGCACACGCGTGCTTTGCACGCCTGCCCCCCGCAACAATAAAAAAATAGCTTCTGTGCATGCACAGAAGCAAAAATTCGCTTCTGCGCATGCGCAGAAGCAAAATCCAAGATGGCGGCACCCACGGAGACGGCAAAAGAACCGGTTCCGTAACATCATCACGTTTTACTAACGGTTCTAAAGAATAGGTTAGAACCGGTAGGAACCCACATCTGTGTTAGATAGTGGGTAGAGATGACAGGAGACAGACTTCCAAGCAGCTCTTTATTTCAGCTCTTGTATCAGCAACCAGCAAAGAGCAGTCTGACAGCTTGCCCTTTTATAGGGAGCTGTCAGACAGACCAGCCAATAGCGTTTGAGCTTTTTCCCGCTCAAACGCTGGACCTGGTTGGAACCATGCAACACAGTTATAACAGTTAGAACATAACACCCCTCCCCTACTGGATGGAGCAGTCCAGCATACGTAATCACGCAGGTAGGCGGGGCGTTTAGGAGCCCTACTAGACCTGCGCAATTCAGTTGGTGGTGAGGCAGCGGCCTGTGTGGACAGGTCTGCTGTCGCCCCGGGGCCTGAGCATGGAAGCTCCTGGAAGTTACTGGTTGTGGCCTCCACGGCCGAAGGGACCGGTTCGAAGGAAGGACATCGCTGGCTCCCGGCTTCCACAGGTAGGCCTTCCGAGACACCCGGGCTTGAGTTAGCTAGGGGAGGAAAGTAAGGTGTTACTGTTTGTGGGTTGATTGATTCCCCACGCAGTCTGGAGCGTAATTGGTCCACATGTCTCTTCCAGAGGCGGC
>QLTV01000799.1:425980-442440 GCA_003457575.1 Thermophis baileyi
TCCGCGGTGCTTGAAGAACTTGCCACGGGACGCTCTGGACCGGAGTTGGGTCTGACAGCGACTCCGCGGTGTCAAAAACATCGGGGCCACAGTGACTTAAGAACACCGCTCTTTTGCGGTTGTCGGCCAGACCCAGCATATCGTTTGCTTCCAGGAAGCAGTCGAATCGCCGCATGTAGGAGTCCCATTTCTCCCTGGTCGGGTCGAAAGGCGCCGGTGGGTGGAAGTTGGACATCGCGGCAGAGAGTAGGCAGAAAGGCAGCTGCCTGGCTGGTTGGAATCGCTGAAGAAGCAGTCACGGTTCTCCTGAACCCAAGCCCTCGTCGCCACCGTTCCGCTGCTCCCGGGTCGGGTCGAAAGGCGCCGGTGGGTGGACGTTGGACATCGCGGCAGAGAGTAGGCAGAAAGGCCGCTGCCTGGCTGGTTGGAATCGCTGAAGAAGCAGTCACGGTTCTCCTGAACCCAAGCCCTCGTCGCCACTGTTAGATAGTGGGTAGAGATGACAGGAGACAGACTTCCAAGCAGCTCTTTATTTCAGCTCTTGTATCAGCAACCAGCAAAGAGCAGTCTGACAGCTTGCCCTTTTATAGGGAGCTGTCAGACAGACCAGCCAATAGCGTTTGAGCTTTTTCCCGCTCAAACGCTGGACCTGGTTGGAACCATGCAACACAGTTATAACAGTTAGAACATAACAATCTGGTTTACACATTCTGCTAAACTGAGTTCTAGATTTCCACCGCAAAATTATCAGGCATAGTTTGTACCTTTTGATGTGTCTAGCACAGAGACATAGGATGTTGATTCAGACAAAATTCAAAATTAAAGGGAAACTATATCTTTGTTTGGACCAGTGTATTACATCAGTTACATACAAAGATTATAGCAGTTAGACTTAGCAATAGCAGTTAGACTTATATACCGCTTCATAGTGCTTTCCAGCCCTCTCTAAGCGGTTCACAGAGTCAGCATTATCTCAGATTACATATTTTATGGAGTTGGATATGGAGCAGATGGATAGAGCTGTGAGAGAAAAGCTTCCATCCTGTTAGACAGTAGCAGTAAAATAGCCATAAACCTTTCCCTCATCCTTCATAAATACACACAAACTGCAAATTACCTCCAAATTCCCAATGCAGCCTGGATGAATCTACTGATACCTTTTCAACAACAACAAAAAAAACAACAACAAAAAAAACAACAACCACCCAATCCTAACAATATCTGTGGAAGAAAAAATGGGGATGGGCAGACCATTTCTAGCTATGATAATCTAATAAATAAGATCAATTTCTCCTTTATTGTTGCAAGATGAAGAATGTAAGATGAGGCCATTGGTAAATAAAGTCTCCCTTCAAAGAGAACTTGGAAGGGCTGCTATTTTACTACGGAGATTCTCAATCATCCATGTCTTGGTTGTCCCAAAGGTACTTTTTTTCAAAAGGCAACTGGACTTTCTTGTTTTTTTCCCTTTGGAAATGGTTTGCTTCTCATCCAAAAAGCTTCTATATTTCTAACTAATTTATAGAGAATGAAAGGATTTATATTTTTTTTCAGTCATCCAGTCATTAGCACTCTGAGGGTTGGTCATTAGGTTCACATTCTGGACAGAGAGGACAACTGGGTTGAAAGAGGATTCAGAGGGGATATCTATATTAAAACTGAACAGCTCTTCCTCAATACAGGACAAGGGATATGACATCACCTATCTTCTGTTTACAACATAGTCTTTCAGCAGTTCCAAGAAGGTTTCATGCCTGTTTGCATTCAGGTGACTCTGAGGATACAGATAAACCCCCAAATGGCCTCAATGACTCTCAGAGTACTAACAACCTGATGACTGCAAAGAATATAAATCCTTACATTCTCTATCAATTAGTTATAACTGAAGAAGCTTCTTGGTTGAAAAGAAAACTGTTTCAATCAAGAAAGTCCAGTTGCTTTAAAAAAAAAAGCATCTGTGGGACTATTATTTGAACCCCAAAACACCCTTTCATCAATTTAGGTGCTTCCCAAATATGTGGATTTCAACTCCTAGGATTTCTACAATGAATAACAACTTCTACAATAACAACTCTAATGAGTGGATTACCGCTGTTAAAAATTAGTAACCAGTGTTCAACAGTCTTCCCTAACCTGATGCCCTTCAAATATGGAAGGAACCTTTCTGACTCGAAATTCTAAAATCTAACACTTTTGAAGAATAGATTGAGAAGGCTGGTGAAGAAAAATATTAAAATAGATGAATGGAGAGATTCACAACTATTTGGGTATACCTCTTCCCAGATGTAGATTTGAAATACAAATTGGATCAGGCTCAAGTTCTACTTAAAACTGTAAAGCAGAACTTAGTTGCCAACTGGACAGAAAACTGAGTTTTGTTGTAAAACATGCTTTGAGCATGGAAAATTCTGTGTCCAGATTATTGTGTCTTTGGTCAAAAGGATGATATGGGAAATTATAAGAAAGAGTGCTATAGGGGATGTTAAAGAATTGTCAATTTAAGATGATATTAGAATAGATAAGCACAAAATTTGACCTAGCATAATGTAGCTTCCCATGATTCTATGAACAACTACAAGAGTGAAAATGAATAAATGCAGGCACCATTTTTATCAAAAAGAAATGAAATAAATGCCCACAGGACAAATTTTGTTTGCTATACATGCAGCATTATTTCATATTAAGTATGGCATGCTAGACACTGCTTTTATGGGCAAAATGACAACACATGATATGTACAATGAAAGCTGAAATAAAGAAAGAAGATAAAAAAAATGACTGCAATAAATCTCCATAATGGACAAGACATAAGAGATATAACCTTCTCCACCAGTCACATGAATCTGGTGCTTGTTGATTCACATGAGCCATGGTGGCGCAGTGGTTAGAGTGCAGTACTGCAGGCTACTTCTGCTGACTGACGGCTGCCTGCAGTTTGGCAGTTTGAATCTCACCAGGCTCAAGGTTGACTCAGCCTTCCATCCTTCCGAGGTCGGTAAAATGAGGGCCCAGATTGTTGGGGGCAATATGCTGAATCTGTAAACCACTTAGAGAGGGCTGTAAAAGCACTGTGAAGCGGTATATAAGTATATATTGTTCCTTCACACTGAAGAAAAGTCAGTTACATATCAGTCAAGGGAAGCATATTTGGCAACATTGAAACAAGTCTTTAATTCAAACCCAAGTTGATAACTGGTTTAGGGAGGAAAATATAGCTTAATTAAAACAAATGTGCTTAGCATTTCAGGAGATCCAAATCTCCACAGGGAATCTTTGCTGTATGCATAGAACAAACATACAGTACTTTTCACATGCCTTCCTACCCCATTTAGCTTTATAGCTGAAGATCTCTGAAGTACAGAAATTATTATGCTCATTATGCCTGAAGTATAATTATTTTAAGCATATTTTAATCCAGGAAATTGAAAAATTCTGTCCTTTAGACTGAGATTGACAGCTGAAAGTAGCAAGGTTTGGTCAATCTAAATTCAAAATGCTTCACTAGGGCAGAGCAACAAACCCTCTGATGTTTTTAAAGAGATCTTGTTTTAGTTGACATCTATTTGTTACAACATACTTTCCTGATCTAGTTAGCTTCTGAAACACTATTTAATATTATTTAATATTAATTTACTTCAACACTGTCTACTTGTCCAATTTGAGACTGGGCATGGAAATAATCTATAGCATAAAACCATCAATAATTTCAATATTAAAACATGATTACACTCAGAAAAATTCAGCAAAATTAATTTTAAAAAATCCAGTGGGGCCTCTGAACAAGTAGCTTGCTGGAAAAAAAACACATGTTTCCATCGTTTTTATGAAAATGACAAGGATGAGGGCTATCTAAAACTCAGAGCTTGTTCCAAAGGACAGGAGTTACACACCAGACCAGTTAAAGACTTTTGCCTGCTGACATTAAAAAAAGAGAATATCTGCAAAACTGCCTCCTGGGCTGGGTGAACACGGCATGCAAATTCTATGTGGAGAAGACAATCCCAAAGGTAGACTGGACCTGAGCCCTATATGGGTTTATAGGTTAATACCACCACCTTGAACTGTACCCAGGACTTAAAAACAGCCAATGCAGCATCAGCAACCAAACTGGCAAATTGATGATTCAAGTATATCAGTATGAGAGCTACTACATTCTGGACCAACTGCAGTTTCTAGTAGTCTTCAGAGACAGCCCCTAGTGGAGAGCATTACAATAGCACAATCAGGAGACAATAAGGACAAGAGTTAATATAGACTTGTCTAGAAAATTTGATAGGACAACCTGAAGGAATATTAACTAACCCCTCCTGTCCCAACAGGTTGCAACCACTTTATCCTGTGCTGCCAGATGAAAATCTTCTGATGAAATACGAAGATATACTGATATTGTGCTACTCTTATCAGTGGGTCTAAATATGGGCTTATACCTGTGTCCAGCTACATTCCTACTTTGCTTTCCACCATTGTTACTGCAGATAACATTTCTGACCCTTTATTTCCTATAGTTTCTTGGCAGGGGTGAAATGCTCCCGGTTTGGCCCAGTCTGGGCGTACCGGTAGCGGCACCTGCCAGTGGTTTGTAGAACTGGTAGCGACGGCTGGCTGGCCATGCCCCCAAACCGGTCCCCCGGTTGCCACTCGCTCGGCCACCTACTGCCGCTGCTATTCCTGGATGCCGCCTGCCACCCGCTCGCCTCCCTCCCCAGTCCACGGCGTCTGCGCTCTGGCCCTATCCCGGCCAGCCTGATGATGTCATGCTGGAGCGCCAGCAGTCCAATGCGGTGCGCATGTGCAGCAGCCCCGGGACATCCGCTTGCAGTCCCAGAGCGGTGCTGCTGCCGCTCGACTTAGCCCCATAGCAGCAGCTGCAGAATGTAAGGCCGACGCTGGCGGTGGGGGGGAGGAAGACCCACTGTGCTCGTCCGAAGAGCTGCTTCAGAGGGGCATGGTGAGGTTTGCTCGCCTTTTGGGTGAGTCCGACGCGCATCCGGCCTGCGGGACCATCCCGAAAATGAAGCTTGCTTCCCTTTCCTTGGACGCGGCGAAAGGATCTGGGCTCAGCAATGTAATTCGAGACGCCCATCTGCCCATGCGTGCGCAGGGGGCTCGGAGGAAGCAGCAGCATCGGTGGCAGCGGCAATGGCACCTCGCCCTGAGGCGCTGTGGCCAGGTCCTAGCACTCGAGAGGCTCCGTTCTGCAGGCCGGACGCGTGTTGGCATCGCCAAAGCTGCTTTTGCCTCGGATGTTTTGTCTCCAGGACACGGCGGGTGAGAGAAAAAGAGCAGGGCGGAGCCCGGGAGGCTGCCGAGTGAAGAGCCGGAGAGGCCCGGTGGGTTCCTCTGCAGGGCTGTGCCCACCTGCGAAGCTTGGGGGGGTGGGTTACCTTCCTGCGAGGCTGCTAGCCCCTAACCTAGGGAAACACCAGCTGATCGTTGTAACTTTTTAAAACTTCTTTTAGTTAAAAATGCTAAAAAAATTTAAAAATTGTCCACGCCCACCCAGCCACATGACCCCCACCAAGCCATGCCCACTAAGCCACGCCCACAGAACCAGTGGAAAAAAAATTACATTTCACCACTGCTCTGTGTGCTGTGTGCTGTGTGTTTTGCTCCTGGGTTTATCACTTTATCTCATAATACTAATCACGCTGCACAAACTCTGACAATCATTGGTTGCCCTCTCCCCTCCTTGGAAGAGATTTAAAGCTCCCGCTGCCTTAAGAAAGTTCAAAACATTCTTAAAGATTCATCTCATCCTGGGCAATCTTTTTTTGAACTAGCCATGCCCACTAAGCCACGCCCACAGAACCAGTGGCAAAAAAATTTACATTTCACTACTGTTTCTTGGTAAATCAAGGAGAACCTTGGAGAGAGAGAGCACACTAGAGCAATCATGTCCAATGCCTTCAGCTTCCAAGGGTCAACAGATTTTGGAGAGATTTTTTTCAGTTGCTGAAAAAATCTCCAGATGCTTGCTGGAATCTAAGAAGACCCAGGATGATATTTTTTTTAAATTAAATCAGTGTAACCCACAAAGTAGATAACCTCTAAGGTTCTTTCCAACTTTGTAATTTTATGAACAAACATTTGGTGGGATGTTTTACCAGGAAAAAAAAAGAAGCTAATTAACACCTTTCAAGTCATAGTAGAGGTTAATTTACTGGAATTCCATTCCATAGAAATCTGTGATCAATTTTCTTTACGTCCTAAGAAATGTTGAAGCAGTCCAGTGGAAGAAAATAAATAAATAACTCACATAGTTTCAAGTCTGCTTTAAAATTAACATAACTATTAATTTTGTCCTGCATTTGAACCAAAAGAAGTGAAATACACTTAGAGCCCTGAAATACCTTTGCTGATTTAGAATGGATCTGGATGACCTGCATCTTTGTGGTATATAGGAAATGGGTAAATATTTTAAGGTATGAAGTAATTCATTATTCTGAAGAGTTTTTAAAGTACAATTTCTGTAAAGTTCACAGCTTTATGTTATGAAGTTTGGTGATGTTTTAAGATATTTGTCTCTCTGATAAGAACCCATAATGCTACTTTTAAGAATAATGAGATTGTCTGCATTGTTTTGGATAAATCCCATGGTAGAAGGCTTCTGAATGTGCTCAGTAAGCAGTACATTGTTATCTATCTCAAATTTCAGTATGCTTGAAAGTTATTGCTTGAAAATATGGCTTCTCTGAGAACATAATGTTCCCGGGGGAACTTTCAGTGTGCCTGATATTACCCATGAAAGCAACTCTTAGCTAAGAAAATGTGTTTCTGCCTTTAACAGCAGCATGCTTCTACTTATTTAGGGTGTACAAAATCATAAGGAACATGTGGTATTCTGACTATTCTGATCAGTGATGTGAGAAATACACAGTTTTCATTGATTACATTGAATTTTACCTTATTTGGTTATTTCAAATTTGGAAACATGCTAAAAGAGCAACAAGGGATGGGGAGAGGAAATTCTGAGTATTGAAAAACTTATCAGAAATACCATTCTTAGAGAGTGTAATTAGAAGGATGGCTATAGTAAAATATTTAAACAGCACATCTGTTTACATATCCTTATGATTTAGTAGGATTATTCAGACAGTTGTGGCACACCTAGCACAGCTACATAAGGCCCTAGTTCAGGGAGTCATCTGGAAATTGATCTGCCTGAATCAACTTAACAAATCAGAAAACAAATTTAACTGCTGAATCAGATGCATCCAAATCAATTCAAATCAACAATACACATCTGAGCTGATCTGCACAGCCCTAATATCTAGTTTTTCTCCTGAGCATGGGCTAGTAGAAGTCTCCAACATAAAATATTCTGCTTTCCAGACTAATAATTGCTTCTGTCTATTAAGTTGTAAAAAACAATAGGATTCATGTCTCAGCATTCATAGCACTGTATTTCAAATCAGCATATAAGCTGAAATGTACAGTATTGACCTTTAAGTTAACACCTTTATGTTTTAACTCTCGTTTAACATTTGAGTTCTTGGACAGATCTTAGAATGCAAAATAAGTGAACTAGTAATAGACAGTGGTGCACAATATCTATTGTATAATCATTTTATTTCCTTCCCTCATTTCTCACTTTTAATTCTTTCCTTTCACTGTCTAATATTTGCCGTCAATCATGCTCTCTTCTGTTACTATCTGTTACTATTTTTAGAGAAAAGTTCAGATATTATAAGGTCAGAGTGCATCATTTTAATTGTTTAATGTCTTATTCAAGAACTAAGGAAAAATTGAGATGTCATAATTCAAGATTTTTTGAGTGTTGATTACATGTGCAAAATGTTCCAGAGCTAGGTCAAGCTGAGTTTATTTTCATAGTTGCCAGAATCGAATTGTTCTTTAAAAAGCACAATACTTTAGATGTAACAAGGTTTCTGTAACTTTGCAAGAGTCCTTGACCATTTAAATGGAATGCTTATTAACAAATCATGTGTTTTCCTTTCATTGGTATCTGCAACGAGAGACTGTGGGAAATAACAAAATGGGCATTGTGAAGCTTCAGTACGAATACCCTCCCTTAAATTTTTACATTGCAAGTCACATTGCAATCTAAGAATGAAAGAGCAAAGTTTGCACTCTGTGTAGACAGTGACAGTTCAACCCTGAGCTAAAAATATTCTACAAGAATTCTTTTACTGTAATCCTTTGTTTGTTTGGCATCATTGTGGTTAAGAAAGGATATCTACATCTCCTGTGAAAAATAAAACCTATTTATATATGAATCTCTGCAGGCAATTCAGCACAGCTTGGAGAGAAGTTTGCAATTTTCACTTATCAAATAATACAATGGAGGAATCATTGGAGGAAATTAATATGTTAATGAATAAAAGGTTACATTTAAATTTTATTAGGTAGTCTTCTAGATCAGGGGTGTTAAACTCGCAGCCCACGGGCCAGATGTGTCACGCGCTGGCCACACCCACCCCTGGTTTAGCGAAGGGGAAAAAGTTGTGATAGATCATGTGATGACAACGTATCATCGTGAGTTTGACACCCCTATTCTAGACTGTTAAAGATAGATTAAAATATATTGATTCTTTTCTTTAACAATGATTACAAGTAGTCCTTGATTTACAACCATAATTGGAACAAGAATTTCTATTGCTAAAGTGGTTGTTATGTTTATGTTATGTTTGACATAACTATATTTAGTTATGTTTGATTTTATGATCTTTAACAGTAGTTAAATAAATTGCTGTAGTTGTTAAGTGAATCCTGCAGTCATTAATAGCAATAGCACTTAGACTTATATACCGCTCTACAGTGCTTTACAGCCCTCTCTAAGCGGTTCACAGAGTCAGCATATTGCCCCCAACAATCTGGGTCCTCATTTTACCCACCTCGGAAGGATGGAAGGCTGAGTCAACCTTGAGCCGGTGAGATTTGAACCGCTGAACTGCAGCTAGCAGTCAGCTGAAGTAGCCTGCAGTACTGCACTCTAACCACTGCGCCACCTCGGCTCTCAAATCTGGCTTCCTCCAATGATGTTGCTTGTCAGAAGCTGGCCGGGAAATGGCAATCCCGTGACTCCACGTTGCTGCAACCATCTTAAATACATGCCAGTTGCCAACGGCCTGAATTTTGATCACATGACACGGGGATGCTGAGATGACTGCAAGTGAAAGGAATGATGGTAAGTCACTTTTTGTCAGCATCCTTGTAATTTCAAATGGTTGCTAAACTAATGATTGTAAGTCAAGGACTACCTGTATATGCAAAACAACACATAAAAGGACAGCTGCTGTATTTACATATTACATTAACCAAACTAGGATTTCTTGAATAAGGTATAGTTCATGTAGCACTGACCATTACAGTTAGATCAAACACAAACTAATTAGATTAAATTATCATGTAAAGTTGTTACCCAAACAAAATTGTTCCTGTTGTCAATTACAGAAGTAGCCCCTTCATATGCAACTGAAATACTGTATTTCTTTCAAAGACATTCTTTGAGAAATTTAACTCTCAGATCGCAGCTGTCTCCCTTTGCTCTATATAGTGAAGGGAATCTTTCTCTTTTCATCTCATGTCATACCTCACTGCATTCTCTAGCAAAAATGCATTTTATTTATTTTATTTTTATTTATTTTATTTATTTTTATTTATTTATTTAGTTTGTCAAGCATGTATGAGAAAACAATTATAAGTATGAACATAACATATAAACATATAAGTATAAACAGGTAAAGTATATGCATAAGAAATGAGTACGAATAGTGGGAACAGTAGGACAGGGACGGTAGGCACTCTGGTGCACTTATGCACGCCCCCTTACAGACCTCTTAGGAATGGGGTGAGGTCCACGGTAGACAGTTTTAGGTTAAAGTTTTGGGGGTTTGAGGATGTAACTAATTTTACTTGCTTCTTGCCACAGTTCTTCTTCAAGGACTGTCCATCAAGAGAGAAAGTGGTCCCCCCCAGTGGTGGGTTTCAATTTTTTTTACTACCGGTTCTGTGGGCGTGGCTTGTTTGGTGGGCGTGGCTTGGTGGGCATGGCAGGGGAAGGATACTGCAAAATCTCCATTCCCACCCCACTCCAGGTGAAGGTTACTGCAAAATCCCCATTTCCTCCCGATCAGCTGGGACTCGGGAGGCAGAGAATACAGTAGATGGGGGCAGGGCCAGTCATAGGTGGTATTTACCGGTTTTCTGAACTACTCAAAATTTCCGCTACCGGTTCTCCAGAACTGGTCAGAACCTGCTGAATCCCATCTCTGGTTCCCCCCTCACCGAGAAAGAACCAAACTCCAATGCCCCTTCCCTGCCCTTGCTGTTCCTGCAAACAGCATTGTTGTCTTCACCTCTTTGACTCTGGAGTTCTAGCAGCAAAAGAGAAAAGAGAACCAGACCGGGGGCAGGACAACAGTAAGCAGAGCAACTCAAAGGAACCTTTGGATTTGCAGATCCAAAATCTTTTGATTCTTAAAAAATACCCCCAACACATTTCTCAGCATTAATCCATTGCACAGTTCTGTAGGAAAACTTGCCTCATGAATCTCAGCTCCCAAAGAAATATTGTAAATCTGGTTCAAGATTAGCATGTTCAGAAAAAGGGAATACAGATGGCTACATTCCCTGTTAATTACGATCTTTCATTTGGAAAGCTATGTTATTTTGACAAAGCATGCACTCTTGTTACTTAAGTGGCTCCTTATATTTTCTACAGTTTCTTAAGGGATTTTACTTTGAATTCCTTATTAAAATATAATGTAAACAAGTTCTATTTTGTGCATGATAAAAATGTCAGTGCTCCATATATTTCTCATGCATATCTGAGGAGAGATTTGGAAGGCTTAATTTTAGTTAATGGCTCCACTATAATTTTTTCCCCACTTCTTCCCAATGGAAAAATTTAATAATGCAACAAAATCTTTATTTAATAAAGTAAATTTGATAAAAAAAAAAATCACAGGTCTTTTTCAATCTCAAGTCCTCTACCAGAGGCCTGGGAGTTTGAGGGTTCTGTGCAAGTATCTTAGCTGTTCCTAGCACTGTAATCTTCTGGAGAAAGAATTCTGGTGTTATTAAATCTGTGGGGTGCAGCTGACAGGAACGGAGGCAGACACAACAGGAACGGCAAACAGCAACCTTTATTTCAGCACCTCAGACAGAACAGAACACAAGCGGCTTGACAGCTTTTTTTATACTGGAGCTGTCAAACTGTAACCCAATTACAAGCCTCCATTCTCCCGCTCGGCTGCTGCTCGCATCTGAGCCAATCAGGAGCAAGCATCAGCCGGCGCGGTCGTAACAGCGAGGACTTAACACCCTTCACCCCCCAGATCGCACATGCGTAGTCGGCGAGGTAGGTGGGCGGTCGCCGACTCTGCCCAGAACGTCTCAGAGGAGGGCTGGCAGCCGAAGAAGGAGGAGGCGGTGGACTGTAGCCCCGTGGAACTGCCGGAGACATGGGAGGATCTGGCAGTGCTGGAGAGGCAGCAAACTCAGGTGAGGCCTGCGGCGGCGGCTCGGAGAGTAGCGGGGAGGTCGATGAGGGAGTGGAGACGGCTCGGGCAGGAAGTTGGTCCTTCAGGCGAGAGTCGTCGTTGTCGCTGGGGACTCAGCAGTGGAGTTGATTTAAATGGCACTTCCACAGTTAACCATCGGCCAGGTGCACCCTATAGGAGCATGGGCCAGTTAGTCGGTCCACATGCCCTGGGATCCATTTCAACCCAGTTCCAAAGTTCAGGGCAAAGATAGGGTCCCCTAGACAGAATTGCCTATGGAGGCCAGTGGTGCGGAGTTGTTGGCCAGTCGCATAACCGGGGTGTAAATGGTCAAGCTGGGTACGGAGGCATCAACCCATGAGCAATTCAGCTGGGCTCAGACCAGTAGCTTGGCATGGGGTGGCATGTTGTGCCAGGAGGTAGGAGGTGATACTAGCATGCCAATTTAAATGCCCCAGGCAGCCCAAAGCCTCTTTGGCTGACCGGATGGCACATTCAACCAAGCCATTGGCAGTGGGGTGTGCCGGCGCTGTGGTGGCATGGTGCACCCCTAAGTGTGTGCCATGAACACCTGGAAAGTCGCAGAGGTGAACTGAGGCCCATTGTCAGTGACCAAGGTGTCAGGTATGCCATGAGTGGCAAAGAGGGTCTCTAAAGTTGCAATGATGGCTTCAGAGGTGGTAGTGGGCATGTGGACCAGCTCAACCCTCTTGGAGTAGGCATCTACTAATACTAGAAACATCTGGCCATGGAAGGGGCCAGCCAAATCGAGGTGTAGCCTGGACCAGGGGGCTTTGGGATCCTCCCAGTCTAGAATGGGGGCAGCAGGAGGGGTAGGCCTCGACTGCTGACAAATTTGACATTTGGCCACCCAGCTCTCAATTTGGTGATCCATTTTAGGCCACCAGGCATAACTGCGGCCTAGGGCCTTCATGCGGACAATGCCTGAGTGGGCCGCATGTAACATTGGAGGATGGAGTCCCTGAGACTAGGGGGCACTACTAATCTATGACCCCATAGAAGGCAGCCCCTCATCACTGTCAACTCATGCTGCCTATGAAAATATGGTTGAAATTCAGGGGCCGGTGGTGCTAAAGGCCAACCCCTGCAGACCCAGTCCAAAACTTGGGACACAGTGGGGTCTTTACTCAAGTGGGAAGCAACATGGGCAGCAGTGACTGGGCCCTGGAGCTCATCCACAAGTAAAATGGAGAAGGCTGGAGCAGGATCTTCCAGGGGCAGGGGTAAGGGGCAGCGGCTAAGGGCATCGGCATGGCCCATCTGTTGCCCCGGGCGATAGCTCAGCTGGTAGGAATATGAGGCAAGGAACTCAAGCCACTGGGACATGCGGGCCGAGAGGATCTGGGGGCTCTGTCTGTCATTGGCAAGTAATCCCAGGAGAGGTTGGTGGTCAGTCACCAAGTGGAAAAATCTGCCATAGAGATAATCGTGAAATTTGCGAATGCCAGCGACACACACCAGCGCCTCCCTATCAAGCTGGCTATAATTACGTTCAGCCATGTTCAGAGTGCGGGAGTAATAAGCCAAAGGGGCCTCAGAGCCATTTGGCAAAATATGACTCGGGGGAGGCATCACAAGCTAATAATAAGGGAAGGCTGTCGCTATATTGAACCAGAACAGCCTTGGAAGTCAGCAAGTCTTTGACAGCCTGAAAGGCTTTGGCCTCAGCATGGCCCCAGTGCCAGGCAGTTTTATCATCCAGTAAGCAATGCAGGGGTTCAGCGACGGAAGCCTTGTGGGGGAGAAATACTGAGTAGAAGTTAAGCAACCCTAAAAAGGCTTGGAGTTGGAGGAAGGGGGAGGAGCCAGATGAATAGCAGCAATCTTAGAGGGTGTGGGACAGTGGTGAAATGCTACCGGTCCGCTCTTACCTGTCGGTCGCCGTAGAGCCGGTCGCCAAGGTAGCGCGAGGCGCCGCCCACCCACCCGGACGCCGCCATTTGAGTTCTTTTACCCTCTGCAAATGCACAGAACGCTTTGCGCATGCGCAGAGGGTAAAAGAACCTAAATGGCGGCATCCGGGCGGGTGGGCGGCGCCTCGCGCTACCTTGGTGACCGGCTCTACGGCGACCGACAGGTAAGAGCGGACCGGTAGCATTTCACCCCTGGTGTGGGATGAATACCCGCAGTGTCAATTAAGAATCCCAAGAACTCCACTGAGGGAACCCCAATGCGACATTTATCCCTCCTCAGCCAAAGGCCAGCTTCCCGGAAATGGAGGAGAACGGTCCTCAATTTGCAGACAAGGTCGGAGTGGCTTAAGGCGGAGATAAGGACGTTGTCGAAGTAGGGAACCACCCCCTGCAATTCTTGGAGCAGCCGTTCCATTAGGCTTTGAAAGATGCCAGGGGCCACACTGACACCAAACTGGAGGCGCTTGCACTTGAATGCTCCCAGGTGGGTGACAATAGTTTGGGCCATTGCTGTGGCCTCATCCACCGGGAGCTGTTGATAGGCCTGTGCAAGGTCCAGTTTGGCGAAAATGGAGCCCCGGCCCAAGGAGTGCAGGAGGTGCTGTACTACTAGGTCACGATATGGGTTGGTTTGCAGAGCCCTGTTAAGGGTCGCCTTGTAATCTGTGCATATCCTAATGGAGCCATCTGATTTTAGGGGAATAACAATAGGGGTTTCCCATTTGGAATGGTAAATGGGTTCTAAAACCCCCTGGGCGATTAACTTATCTAGTTCGATGTCCACCTTAGGCCGCAGGGCTAGGGGAATGCGCCATGGCTTCAAATGGATTGGGGCCACCTGGGGGTCCAAATTGAAAGAAATGGGGCTCCCCGTATATTTACCCAAACCTGGGCTGAAAACGTCAGCAAAGTCAGAGGCGAGGCCGTCCAAGGTGTCCTCTGAGGTGGAATGGATGCTGGTGACAGCCAGGCCGAGGGCAGAAAACCAGTCCAATCCCAGGAGCGATGGTAGCTGGCCGTTCACAATGATGAGTGGCAGCTTTCCTTGGAACCCTGCATGAGAGACATGAAAAGACCCACAGCTCACAGTAGGGATTAATTTGCCCTGGTAGTCTCTGAGGGAGACCAGACAAGGTCGAAGGTGCCCCTTGTCAAAATTAGGCAGCAATTTATTAATGGTGGCCCAGGAAAGCAAGGATTTGGAGGAACCCGTGTCAACTTCCATCTTGCAAGGCTGGCCTTCGAGGTGGACCATGACAAATAGTTTGTGAGGTGAATTGGACAGAGTTGCCTGGCTCACAGCCATGGAGTGAGGCTGGGAGGTTCTGGAAATAGAGAAGCAATCGTCTCTAGTGGAAGGAGGTCTTCTGTTAGACCTGGGCTGGTAGGTAGGTGAGGCTCTTGGTTGGTACACAGGCGCTGGTTGTTGATTGGTGCCAGGTAGGGATGCTCTGCACACCCTGGACAGGTGGCCTTTCTTCCCACATCTGCGGCAGATGGCAGTTCTGAACCTGCAGTCAGCGTGGCTGTGGTTCCCGCCACAACTAAGGCAAACAGTCTGAGGTGATTTGTCACCTGAGGTGAATTTTTTGCGCGAGGCTTGGAGGCGGCTAACATCTGGCTCCTCATCTGAGGTGATGTCCACTCTGTTTCTTCGAAGTGAACTGTCTGGTTCCTTGGCTGGGCTGTCAGTGGTCTGGAACGCTGCATTTCAGAGGCAGATTTCTCAGAGAGCTCAGAAGCCCTAGCTTCGTCTAGGGCTGTCACGAGGGTCAGCTCTTTTCTGGCCAGCAGACGGCATTGGAGTCTCAGGTCTTGCACTCCACAGATGAGTTGGTCCAACAGGAGATCGTCAAGATCTGAGAACTCACAATTGACAGCGGCTGTTCTTAAGGCGGCTATGTAATCGCTGATTGATTCGCCTTCTTTTTGAAAGCGCTGGCGGAAAGCGTGCCGCCTGGCGATGTGCGACGGCACCGGGGAGTAGTGGTTTTGCTATTTGTCGCAATTTGACAGGAATGGAGGCAGACACAACAGGAACGGTAAACAGCAACCTTTATTTCAGCACCTCAGACGGAACAGAACACAAGCGGCTTGACAGCTCCTTTTTTACTGGAGCTGTCAAACTGTAACCCAATTACAAGCCTCCATTCTCCTGCTCGGCTGCTGCTCACGTCTGAGCCAATCAGGAGCGAGCAGCAGCCGGCGCGGTCATAACAGTGAGGACTTAACAGGTGTCATTCCTGGGAATCTGTTAGAGCCACTCTCCCAGTTTAGGAGTCACAGCTCCGAGTGCTCCTACCACTATTGGAATCACTTTTGCCTTTCCTTTTCATATTCTCTCCAGATCTTCCTTCAGGCACTGGTACTGGTTTCTCATCCTCTTTCTTCCTGATATTGCTAACATGCAACATTATCACGGCCACAATCTTCTGGTCTTTGTCTACTACCATGATATCTGCTTGATTGACCAGTACCTGTCTGGATCTGGAAATCCCACAGAATTTTAGCCCTCTTACTTTCCACAACCTTCCATGGGATCTCCCATCTAGACTTCAGGGGATGTAGCCCATATTCTATTCAGCTGTTTCTGTATACAATGCCAGCTACTTGGCTGTGTCATTAAGTGTATGCTATTCCTGCCTGTATCTTAAACCCTGCCACTAACTGTTGGACTGTCTCTGAAGCCTCTCTGCACAATCTGCACTTTGGGTCCTATGTAGTGTGGTAGACCCCTGCTTCTATGGAACTGGTGCTTAGTGCCTGTTCTTGGGCTGCTATGACAGTGCCCCAGTGCTGTCTCCTAATTAATTTCTTTCCAGCTGCAAAGTTATTCAGAAAACCCAACATAGTTGGTATCTAAGTAAAACCTTTTAAAATAGTGGTAGAATAGAATAGAATAGAATAGAATAGCATAGCATAGCATAGCATAGCATAGCATAGCATAGCATAGCATAGCATAGCATAGCATAGCATAGCATAGCATAGAATAGAATAGAATAGAATAGAATAGAATAGAATAGAATAGAATAGAATAGAATAGAATAGAATAGAATAGAAT
>QLTV01000799.1:442495-464273 GCA_003457575.1 Thermophis baileyi
GTTGGATATGGCACACAGCCTCATGAGTTACTTAAAGGAGATACTTCAAAGATTCATCAAGGCAAGCACCCTAACACAGAGTCAAGATAGAAAAAGAAATTCCTCGTTTTGCTCAGTGTCTTCTCAAACAGAGGTCTTGGGATTCAGAAGCTTGCCAGAGTATAAACCACTCCAGGAGAGAATAAATGAAACTGCGCCGCCTGTGGTCTGATCTAAGCGTAGTACAAAAATTGTCTGCTACAACATCCGACCTGTCAACGACTTCTTCAGGTTCAACCGCAATAATACACGGGCAAACAAGCGATACAAACTCAAGGTAAACCGCTCCAAACTCGATTGCAGAAAATACGATTTCAGCAACAGAGTGGTCAACGCCTGGAATGCTTTACCTGACTCCGTTGTTACATCCTCAAACCCCCATAGCTTTAACCTTAAACTGTCTACCGTGGACTTCACCCCATTCCTAAGAGGTCTGTAAGGGGGCGTGCATAAGCACACCAGCGTGCCTACCGTCCCTGTCCTACTGTCTCCATTTATCCGTCCTCATTTATTATGCTTATACTTATACCTGTTTATACTTATATGTTTATACGTTATACTTTATACTTATTTCCTCATACATGCTTGACAAATAAAATAAATAAATAAATAAATAAATAAATAAATAAATAAATAAAATAAATAAACAGAATATTATAAACCAGTAGTGAAGAATAAGACAGACTTTCTTCCCAACCTTCCAAAGCTTCAGCTCACGATTCCCCCCTGGTGCAGGGGGATAATGGAGGTAACTCCTTGAAATAAGCCGCCCATGTCCCCCACAACTGCACTATTCTGTCTTTCCAATAAGGCCTGCTTTCTGCCACCAGGAATTCTGGTCTTTATGCATTGGCTAAATGACATTGCATCCAAGGTAGAGAGCTCCCAACTATCGCTGCGCTGCCATGGGAATCAAATATCTCATAAAAACCAGGACATTTTCAAAAGAGAGTTTCTTCCTCTAAAATGTGGGGAGGAGGTAAACTTTATATGGGAGAAGAACAGAAAGTGCCTTAGTTACTGCCTCTTAGTTACTTTTGTTTTAACAGGTTGTGGCTATTTTATGTCCTTGGCTCTCTCCCTGGAGAACTGATGTGGAAGCAGCGAAACCTAAGTATATATTTTATTTATTTGTAAATAAAAAAAGTCACAAAGTGACAATCAAGCTTCAGTGACCTTCTTACAAAGGAATTTCAACATGGCTGTTAAGTGTGCTGAGACTGTAGAATTTTTCTTATTAAGGGAACTGAGCTATACTTAATAATAATATAGAAGGTGATAATCCCCTAACGATTTAATGTAATACATCTTCTTGAATTTTTCGTACAAGATAAAACTTAACACAGGAAAGCCAACATTTTAAGTATAACCATTCTTATGTTAAACAAGAACTGTTAATGTGACATTAATCTGTGTTGCACAGATAATGAAGCTTTGTGTTATAACTTATATTACCGATGCTCTGAAGTGGATTTTAACATATAATTTGAGATATAGGGGAATGCATTCTAATACCATGGCTTTATAAACAATATTTAGAATAGATTTTTCACATGAGTGACAACTAATTTCAAATGATAAGAGAAATACATGCACGCAGATAATTAAATGTGAATCCATAAATCTTAAAGCTTTGGATTCCACATAGTCTGTCATGCTATTGCTGCATTAGCTTTATGTGATACTCCTACAAGCATTTTTAAAATTATAGAAATGTACAGTCTCATCCATTTTAAGGAAATATGGTGGACTGCTTACTACCACAATGGAATCACACAGCAATCTCTAGCACTACAACAAAACATTAAAAAATGTGTTTTGACAGCACTGTGAGCATTCCTTCTTGAGCCAAACTGGTGTGTCCCTGTGCTTACCAATTTGGTCCTGAAAATAATTCCTTCTTCTAATTCAAGGACTAAGTATACCAAGAACATAAGTATATAGACTAAGATCAAATTCTAAAATCTCCAGTGCAAGTCACAGAAAATTTCCAGAGGGTAGTAAGGTTTGGCTTAAAGCAGAGAAGAGTGAATACAACATGGAATCTAGCAGTCAGGATTCAAGGACATGAGTAACCACTCAAGAATAATAGCCATTGCCTCCAGTCCTGAATTACTGTCAAGCAGAATTATTGGTGCTCATTAGGCCTGATCTGGCTGCAAAGCTATTGAGATATACTAGGCTACTTTGAATAGATCTTTCTTGCCTGGGCACTTTTTCCCGTAAGGAAGTAGTTCCTTGCCTCACCTCTCTATCTTCAGAGGCAAGTTCTGGTGCCATCCTTGTGGCCTAAGTAGTTACAAATCAGATAGACATTCTTTATTTTGTTCATTAACCAACACAATTTATATTCAAAATAAAATGAAACACATTCTATTAAGCCACCAATAGTGCATCTTAGAACAGATTCTATGCAGAAAGTCCTCATGGTAGCTGATCTAGCTTGAATTCTTCCGGGTCCAAGTTGATTTGATGCAGAAGAATGAAAGGGATTCTGTGATATCTCTTGGTGGATTCATTCTCAGGTAATACTAAGCTATACTTTGGTGAAACTATGTTGTGAGTTTCTGTATATGTTTGGGCCTTTCTAGGAATGTAGAACTATATTAGAACATGTAGCAAAATTAGGACAGAGATACAAGTAATGCCTGGTAAACTAAGTCCTGCTTTTCTAGCTCCTAGTTCGCCTGTGATAATTTGGTAACTGAAAAAGGAAACACACAGCCTGATTATAAGTAGTCCTCAATTTACAACCATAATTGAGCCTGGAATTATGGTTGTAAATTGTGCCAGTCATTAAGCAGATCATCACATGACTAATCTGATTTTCTGTCATTTTTCTGAGGCAGGGATTAAGAGAATCACCATGGTCATTGAGTGAACCCATATTCTGCAATGGGCATTTTTTCCTGGAAATTGGAAGGTTTCCAGCAAAAAAATCTTGGTCACATGACAGTGGGATGCTGCAAATGGCAGTAAAGTTGCTGACCATCCAAAATACGATCATATAATCATGGGTTGTGAATGTGGAACAATCAGGACTTTGAATCTGCGTCATAAGTACCATTTTGGGGTTAATCCTAACTTCAAAAGGTCTGTATATTCCTCCTCTTTTTCTGGCCACCACCAGATCTGGCTGCAAAAATATTATTATTAAATGGCAGCACATATATACACTGACACATACACATGCACATATACGCATAAAATAGCTCCACCTCTTTGAACCACAGTGATCTTCTGGAGATTTGCTGCTGAAATCTGGTTCCACTTCAGTTCTTTAAAAGTACCAGCTAATTAGAAAAATATCTATAACATATAATATGCAGCATGACATTTTCTCCTACTAGAAATAAACACAGATGACCTCTTATGAAGTATAATGAAATAGAGACACTAAATCATGGTTAAGTTTTGTGAATTCTAGTCTACAATTTTTTTTATTATTATTTTTATAAATAACTCAAGGTGTTGAACATATTAGTCCTTCGTCCATCTGCCTTATTGTCTTCACAACAACTCTGTGGGCTGAGAGAGAGGAACTGGCCAAAGCTATCTTTCATGCCTAAAGTGGGACTAGAACTCAAAATGTAAACAAAGCTAGAATTTAAATTATAACAAAAAATACTTTCCTAAAATGCAAATCGCAATACACAAGAAAGGGAAACCTGTACAACTTAGGTAATATTGTTCTGATTAGATGAATGTTTACCCAAGTTATGTGCAGCCTGCCTCTTACAAGGACATTGTTTCCTTTACCAAAACAGACACAATAAGATTTTCATCAGTAATTCGTTATGTAAATTTTAATTCTAGCAGCAAGGCCAGCTTGAGTATCAATTGCAATGTACACATGTGGATTTCCTTGGGCAGTGGGGCAAGGGAGAAGAATAGTGTGTAAGAGGCAATTATTTGGAATGCAAAATACTATTCAAAATAATTAATTTCCAAGGCTTTTTCAAGAAAGAAAAGTGTTTTGTTACATGCAATTTGTAGATAATTGGTCCTCACATTCTAGAATTTTTATGACTAGCATTTGAATCAACAAGCATGTTGTAATTCAGAAAGGCAGAACTACCAGATCTGGGCTGGTATACATGGCACTAAAAGCTAAAGAAAACTCTAGACCATTGTTGCCATCTTGTGATTATCTGGATATTTGCAGCACAAATCCACATAAATGAAATTGTTAATATATTCTATTTCCCACTTGCTTTTGCACATGAGTATTCAATAATGTTCATATATACAGGAGTATTCAACAATGTTCATATTAGGAGTGTTATGCAGGTTCTTTCGAAGGAAGGCAGTGTGAATAACCAAGTTCCAAGCTGTGATTCTCATTATTATGGCGAGTAGTTACCATGTACAAAATTTATAATCTTTCTTCCATATGCCTCCATATACTAACAGTACATGAGCCGCAGTGGCGCAGTGGTTAGAGTGCAGTACTGCAGGCTAATTCTGCTGACTGCCGGCTGCCTGCAATTGGCAGTTCAAATCTCACCAGGCTCAAGGTTGACTCAGCCATCCATCCTTCCTGGTGGGTAAAATGAGGAGCCAAATTGTTGGGGGCAATATGCTGACTCTGTAAATCGCTTAGAGAGGGCTGTAAAGCAATGTAAAGCGGTATATAAGTCTAAGTGCTATTGCTATTGCTAACAATTACTTTATTGTCTTTAGCCCATTAGCTGGGCACAAATATTATTCTGTATCCCATCTTGCAGTTGGGAAGTATCCAATTTTTCCACAAAAGAGGTTGTGAAATTCCTATTAACTTTAACCATAGTTTGACTAATAATCAATGGCTAACAAGTCTTCTATAAATGACAAACACCAAATGAAATTAGCAAAGCAATATTTGACTTGAACTTTTGGCCAACTACATTAGCAACTCTGAGGCCATTTTCCCAATGAAACGGCTGAAACTTAGGACAAGACAAGCTGTTGCATCTAATCAGCTTTTGAGCACTGTTTTATCATTTGGCTTTTCTTTCAAGCATTAAGCTCTCATTTGTTTGGCACACTAAGTCTCCAGCCTTTCACCTCATGGGACTTGCAAACGACCCGCAAGATGGTTCAATCACAGCTTATACATTTCATCTACAGACAAGCAAACTAATCCATTATCTTCAAATCTTCTCCCAAGACATCTGTAGAGCTGTAGAGACAACATCTAACAACATCATAGTTAGTGAAGTAAAATATAACCTATTTTATCTTCTCATTGTATGTTTTTCTGGGCTCCCAAGTTATTATTCATTATGCAAAAACAAAGAGTAGATCTCAAGTTACATTGCACCCATCCTTTTACCAGGGAGATCCTGTCAGATCTAATAGAAAATTGGACTCCCATCAGCTGATTTTGTAATTGGATGCATTGCATTTTATTATTTTCTTACTTAAGCCTCATAGACTGCCATTCTGAAAGCTCAGAGATGTGCAGATTTCAGTCTTTGCCCATTAGCTTCATAATCTCTAAATGCTTGTAATGAGATTGCTTGGACAGCTATTGACACCTCCTCACTAGAACATGATGTTCTTGCCAGGTACTCCAAAGGATACCAAAAGCTTAGTTGAGTTGACAACTGCCAAGTATCATCAAATTTAGTGACTGCGTTTACACAAGTAACAAAAATTGTACTTGGGAATTTATTTGCAAGGCTAGGGTAAAATCACTTAATGAGGAAGAATATCCTTTTTTTCTGATTGCTTTTAAGAGCCCTATTAATGCTGGAAGAAGTCCATCTCTGCAGTGCATAAGCTGACAGTGTGAATTGTTCCTTAAAAAAAGGTGCTTATCTTGGATTTGGAAAAGTCCTGCTTCCGTCAGATCAGTCCAGCAATATAAGTCAGATTCTGTCTGATTCTATTCCATCATTTCCCCAAGAATATTGTTGCAGAAGACTTTCAAAACCAACTTAAAGAATAAATAAATAATATGTTTTGCTGAGCCAGCTCCTGTGGCTCCCTCTGTGGCTGCCTTGTCTTCCTCCATCTTCCCTGAGTCTTTACGCCGCCCGGTATCCGGTCGGCATTCGGGGCTCAGGACCCCGGACTGCACCCCGAGGTTCAGGGAGCTGGTTAGAGTTTTAAAGGAGATTCGGGTTAATGTCAGGGTTCCAAGTAACACCCCCAACGAAAGACGACTCCGAAGCTATGCATTCCTCAAAGTTCTACTTTATTAGAGATGTTCATATTGGCACATCTGGGAAAACCCGAATCTGAAAGCTTCCAGGTTTTCCCCACCCAAAAGAAAGTCCAAGTCCCTTCCCCTGCACCCACATGTCCATCACATGGTCCAATCAATTCACCATCCCAACTGGAGATGCCTCCCAGCCACACCCCTCCAGGTGCAGGGTAGAGCGACCTTGACTCTCATAGAAAGGAATGTTATTATGGCTATATATCTCTCCAGCTCCCTACAATCCCACCTCCCAGTTTCCCACAGCACTAAATGTGGCAGGCCTGAAGATCCAATGCCCAAAACAGCTTCCAGGCCTAACAGTAATATTTATAGCTCATGTCTCTAATGCATTTTTCCCAGTCAAGGTGGATAACCAGAATTAAAAAAATGTGTGATAAAACTATATAATAAACAATGCAAAAAATGCAACACAAATTTAGTAATTGCAAAAATTATTTATTTATTTGTTTATTTATAAAATTACCCATCTTACCATATTTATAAGAATATCTTATAAAATTTATACTACCAATGAAACAAATGCTTTCCTGTATAGGAAGGCCAACTAATTTGTGAAAGAACATGGAATCATAGAATTGGAACTCAAGGGTTGTCTACTCCAACTCCCTGATGTGCTAAATCAATGTTTCTCAACCTTGAAGACTTTAAGATGTGTGAACTACTTCTTAGCTGAGGGATTCTGGGAGTTAAAGTTCAGACATTTTAAAGTTGTCAAGGTTGAAAAACATTGTGCTAAATAATATTGATTGTTCCATCAGTTCTTTTCATTTGTGGTTGGGAGTATATCACTTCATGAGGCCACCTGTTTCTCAATTGACACTTCATGAGGCCTGTTTCTCAACTGACACTTCATGAAGCCTGTTTCTCAATTGACAATTCCTAGCATCGGGAAAATATTTTTTTTCCCCTACTTCCCTGAAGTTTCAACCTATCATTTCTGTAGGAATACTAATGAACAACAGTGTTTTCTCTCTCCCTTTCTCTCTTGACAACCATTTAGATGTTTATTTACATATTGTTTTTCCATACTACTATTAACAATATCATGAAATATACCCATGAATAACATCAAACTACATATGCAATTTGTATCTTTAACTTTCTAAAAATCTGTCACAGACCTAAAAATTATAACATCAAACTATATGTGTAATGCAACTGTGGTGGAATATAGTCCAGATTCCCAGGAGGGAGACAGTGCTTTCCAGAAGAGGAAGAGACAGTGAAGTTTAGATAGTTTGTGTGAGAGAAAAAGAGTTAAGACAGCTCTCCCTTGGAGTTCTCAGAGTATTTTTTTAATGATGCAAGTAAATTGCCTTAATTTGGCAAGATTCTGTCTATAGGTGAGGAACAATAAAGGAATTGTTTTCAAGGAACCCGTGTCTTTCTTGGTTTTTGGAACCTGACATCAATCTTGCCAAACTAAAACATACTACTTACACCATTTAACATATACTCCCCACTTCTTAGTGGGGAGCTCTCTTAACTCTCTTTCTCCAAACAAACTATCTAAACTTCGCTGTCTTTGCTCCTTTGGAAAGCATGCCCTCTCTCCTGGGGATCTGGACTACATTCCAAGATAGCAACTGCCTAATTTGGAAAGCAAAATTTGCCACTTCTCTTGTTTCTTAAAAGCTTGTGGAGATATCTGAAGACTTCTATCATATCTCCCTTTAATTTTCTAGTCTGTAGTTTCAGTAAATCCAGAGTGTGATTTAGGGTGTGATTTCTAGTCCCCCTCACCATCTTGGTAGGCCTTCTCTGAACTTGTGGTGTCCAAAACTGGATATCCTAATGTAAATGGGGCCTGACCAAGAAACAATAGAGTGGGATTGTTGCTTCCGAGGACCTAGGATTTAAGGTTCTTTTAATACACCCCAAAATAGTATATACTTTCTCAGTAGGTCATTCAATTCACTCACAGAACATAACCAACAGTAGGTTATATTCCTACTAGGATAGTTAGATGTTTTTTCATATATACTAATGCTAGCACATGTCTCCTTTACCCTATAACTTCCTGTCTCCCCCCCCCCACAGATGTATGATTTTACATTTCCTCATTAAATTTTAGCTTAGTTTTTTGACTCATTTTTCCAGCCATCCCTTCAGCCATCCCTTCAGCCCCTTGATGCAGGTAATTAAAATAAACAAATAAAGTGGAACAGCACAGGGAGCAGGTGAAAGCTTGTAGTGTTTCACTCAATACTACTCTCCCAGTTGATGTGGAATCATTTTTAGCACTTTAGGTGCAGTCATTCAGCCAGTTATGTATCCACCTGACAGTTGAATCATTTACTATATCATTATTTAATATTTCACTATCATGAGAAACTTGTCAAGCCTTTACAGAGGCCCAGGTACTCTATGTTCATAGCATTTCTCAACCTATTAAACTAAAAGAGGACCTGATCTGGGGCGCTCACATTGCAGCACTGGTCAAAAGGCCCCAGCAGAGATGTGCTGAGATCTACCTGAGACTTCTCAGGAAACAGCAACTGAATGAAAAATTGTTGGTGACCTTCTACCGCTGCACTATAGAGAGTATTTTAACTTACTGCACCTGTGTATGGTTTGCTAATTGCACAGTGGCAGATAGGACAGCGCTTCAGAGGGTTAACATTATTGCCCAGAGGATCATTAGTTGCCCTCTTGGAAGAGCTTTATAGCTCCCGCTGCCTTAAGAAAGTTCAAAACATTCTTAAAGATCCATCTCACCCTGGGCACCCTTTTTTTGAACTATTACCATCTGTCAGACGGTACAGGACAATAAAAACAAGGACAAATAGGCTGAAAAACAGCTTCTATCCCAGGGAAGCAATTATATTGAATTCTACTGTATATTGTAATATTAATGCAGTATCAGGGGTTTTCAATTCAATTTTATAGATTGTGAAGGATGTTTGTTTTTGTTTTATTTTTTTATAGTTTTCTTATGTATGATGTACACTGAAGATGGCATTTAATTTCATTGTACGAGGTGCAATGACAATAAAGTAAACTAAACTAGTCACTGTCAGAAAAGAAGAATATGCATTCATTATTTTGTGATAAACCCATAGTGGCTCTTGTAAGTGTTGCATTTCTATCCAAGCACTCACAAACACGATGTTTAAGAATTTGTTCCTTTCCATAATACAGACAGGGTAATCGTTTCTTTCACAACTTTGAAATTACTTATCAAGGGTATAAATTGGTGGAAGATCATTTTATGCAATTTTGATGCCACATTTATTTATTTTTATCAAATTTACATAGCTGCCCATCTCACAAAATAAGTGACCCAGGGCAGGATACAAGCTAAAAAACAGTAACTTACTATTAAACAGTAAATTTAACTTGTTCCTTGATGTCTATGGTCTATGAAATATCTTGTGGTGATATAGTAACAACTATATATATTTAGCAGTATTTCCAACAGGGTAGGGAACAGGCCTTGGCTGTCATAGAAACTTTATTCCAAAGAGTGACATTACCTATCCAAACCAAAGACTTGTTGGAGGAATATTCTCTAATAATTATTATTATATATTATAATCTCTATACTGTATATTCGTATGGCCCACTCAGCTAAATAATCTGACTCCAATTGGCATGGAACAGCAGTCTTTTACTGTCAGGCGAAAGGAACAAGACAATTGGGTGTTCAGAGAGGTTTGTTTATATATTGTTCACTTATAGATAGGAATCTTGTCAGACTAAAGCACACACTGCATAATTACTAGAAAAAATCTGCAAAGTTTTAGGAAAGATCTCCCTTCAACCTCTTCCTCTCCAAAAGGACTCAAGGCTATGAACCATTTCATTCAGTTTCTAGAAACCGGCTCAAACCTAGATTGTTGTTGGTGAACACTTTCATATCTAATTACTCCAGGAAAAGTATTGTTATTTGAGTGCAGTTTTTCTACGAGTAGAAAACTGAGTTCAGTTATATAAATGAAGCTGGAAACAATTCTACTCCATACATGAAGCAAAACCTGATATTACAAGCATTTTGCAAACATTCCTCTTTACAATTATTAAATAATAATTCACTTTACAATTATTATAGGATAAATCAGTCTGTACATCCTACACACTTTAAACTATTGCCAAGTATAGAAGGATTTTGGTTTAAATCATATTCTAAATCACACAGTCTAATAAGCTTAAAAGCAAAATAGCTTCTAATTTTGCAGTCAGCTGGGGTTTGCATTTCCTACTTTATTACCCAAGGATATAATAACATTCATAATCATTACTGTTATGGAGCTGAATTAAAAAAACAGCATTTTTTTTTTAAAAAAAGAATTAAATTCCATCAGTGGCCCAGATTGTAAGAATATGGGGGAAATACAATACTCATGACTTTTATGACAAATAATTAATGTGATGTATTGGAATAAATAATAAGCCCTTTCATCTAGGGCATTACTGTATTTATTTTGTTGACTCCAGAATTGATGAAGCCAAATATTTTGCTCTTTTTATATATTTGGGCAACTAAGGGCAAATTAGGTGCCTCTGAGGTTCTTATTTTATTATTTGTTATTATCTATTTATATTACATATTTTATATAAAACTCTTAACAATTCCGTCTAACATGTCCTAGATTCACTCACTTTTGGAGTGTGATCCATAATATGTTGTGCAAAGTCTGGTGAAGACTTTTAGTCTATGTATACCAGCATGCCATATAAACATATTAAATAGATCTGAAGGAAAAATCCTTGATTTACAAAAAGTGTTTCTTCCTCTCTTAAAATTGAGGTGGACAACCTCTAATCCCAGGAGCCCATTATATATGTAAGCTTTGGATATTTTTAAACTGTAGCATGTCTATTTTAGGGTCTACAGAACAAGTCTAATCTATTTTCTATTTCAAAATAATGAGAAACTCTGCTGTCAATCATCATCATGGGAGATCTGAGGATTTCAGAAAGGAGATTTAATAGCCTTAGGCTCAATGGCATAAGGACAGTGCAGAAATGTAACCAACCTTTAGAATCATCATTGCCATCTCCATTAATTAATTGCCCAATCTATTCAACAGTTGGTGGGCTGAAGAACAGACTTTTCCCATGAGGTGCCAGTTTTAAAGATATATTGAATATATAAATCCATTAGCTATCCCATATGCAAAAATGAAAGGGGAAACTCCCAAACAATGGTATAGCACAGCCTTGTATACAAATCAGAGCTCTGACAATACCAAATTCAAATTGTTGGAGTGTTCTTGGAGAAAATGTTTTAATCGGTGCTCAAAGTCCTACTCAACTGCTCTACTATCCATTTGTTTAAGGCTAGCTATAGATGTTGTGGAATCTGGCGCTGAGTTGAGAGGACAAATAAATCATAATGTTAAATAAAATTCCTCAGTACGGATTGCACAGATTCAGTACTGTTTCAGCACTGATGGCCAGATAGTCATACAATGTTGAGAACTTGCCAATAAATATGTATATAGGATTGTGTGTCTGTTAGTATGATCTATTGTTTTTTTTTCTTTTTTCCCCTTTCTTTCACTTACGAGTTATTGAGATGTATTTTGTGTTTGGGGGGTGCACTGGGGGAGGCTCATCCAATCTCATTGTACACATGTTGTGCATTGACAATAAAGGTTTGAATTTGAATTGAATAAATTATACATAGAAAAGGGAAAATTTGGAGGCTGGATTCTGCTTGAAAGATATAACTCATGCTGTTTGTGTGCAACACTTCCAGTAACCATTTTGGTAAAAATAATAAGTAAAATCAAATGAAGCACAAAATGTCCATTTAAAAGGGGCGGGGGGGGGAAATCCTATCTGAACAGGCTTTTTGTACATTTACAGTATGTAAATTGGGAAGAAAAAATCCTCTCTTGATCAACCTTCCTTGGTATCCATCTGTCCAGTTTGACTCTGTATACCATTGTTTCTTACCTCAGCAATTTTAAGATGTGCAGACCAAATCCCAGAATTCTCTAGCCAGCAATGCTAACTTGGAATTTCTGGGAATTGAAGTCAACACAACTTAAACTTGATAAAGTTGAGAAACATCGCTATATAGACTAGCTCAGGGGTCTCCAACCTTGGCAACTTTAAGACTTGTGGACTTCAACTCCCAGAGTTCCTCAGCCAGCAAAGCTGGCTGAGGAACTCTGGGAGTTGAAGTCCACAAGTCTTAAAGTTGCCAGGGTTGGAGACCCCTGGACTAGCTTACTATTGCCATTTCCTTGCTATTTATTTCTGAGAGAGCTGAAATAGATTCTTCTTTTAACACCTTTGCAGAATTAAAACACCTTTGCAGAATTAAAACAAAATCCATCACTTGTGATAGGCATTTAAATATTTGAACCTATCAGATTTCCCTTCCCCTCATCCATATCCTTCCCAGGAGAATATGAAAAATTATTATCACTTTGTTAATATGCAGCATTTTCTAGGATTTTTATATATTTTCAAATTAAAATAGAATTCTTTTGAGAGGGGTAGCTCTTAGTGGGACCTAGAGACTTCTTTATGCAATCCATTCATTAGTTCTCATGGTTCAAGAGAAATAAAATAATAAAGAGTATCACTACATTTCAGCAAAAATGTTTGATGGCATAGTCAGTCATAAACTTCACTTGGGTCAGTTGAATTGTGGGAACAGTCTAATGCAGGGCTGTAAAACTCCCGGCCCATGGGCCAGATGCGTCACGCGCTGGCCATGCCCACGCCCGGTTTAGTGAAGGGGAAAAAAGTCCCGATACGTCACATTATGCCACCGTGACAACATGAGTTTGACACCCCTCCTCTAATGCATCAAATGATCCTGAGTAAGAGCAGCTGAAAAAGTAAGCTTCTTCATTGTAGAACACACTTCCCAGCTTCAGTGGCTAAGTGATGCTTACTGCTACCTACCGATCCTGAAGAAGGAGCTAGTGATGTCAGGCAATTTTAATTATAGATACATATCAATCTTATATGAAACCTGGGGCAAACAGTATGAACACTAAGCTATTTTCAAAGGCAGCAATTTCCTCCTTCTCCTCTCCAAACAGTATTGTTTGAAGAGGGCTTTTCAACTCTTTGGAGAAAAATATTTTCTTGCTCTGCCTGGTCTTTATATATTCACACATATTCTCTATCATAATATTAGACCTTCCACCATAACTGAAACAGCAGATGAGCATTCTGATCCACACCCTCTATTTGAGTAAAAAGAAATGGAGAACCTATCTGTATGCAGTGATGTGATTTGAAAAGGGTTGAACAGTCTGCCACATCACCGTACAGATGAAGACCTTGTCATCTGCTTTGTTAAGCCAGAAAAAACACTTATCAACAGTTTAATACTTCCTTGTGATGACAGGCCTTATTTTGAAATCTACACAAATATAACAGTTTGAGAAATCAAAGGCTGCTTCCCAATCTATGTCTACCCTCAAATTTCTTGGTGAACTTCCTGTAACCTTTTGGGAGTGTGACTATTTGTACTGCCTGCAACCTAATTCTGTACGTAGTATACCAGTTCTGTTGAGTTTGAATCCAATTCTTGAAGCATCCAGATGTAGATCTAGGTTAGAGCAGAAATAAAATCAGGCCAAACAGGGGGTCTTGATAGAACTGTTAATGGAGTTTTGATGAGATCGTTCATCTGGCAAACATACCTAGTTTTTGCCATCTTTGATTATTTTTGGCTTGTGTGTCCTTGTGTGTGGATTGGTAATGCAGTGCTTACAAATACCAGAATTTCTACAACATCCCCAGATAGGTGATGGGATCCATAAACTCACCCAGCATTACCTTTAGAAATTAGTTACCTATATGAAAAGGCTGGAAGGTTGAGTATGTGAATTTCAGAAGTCTAGATACAGTATGATAGTTAGCTGGAGACAGATTACAATGAGTTGGTTGTGCACTAGCTGATATTTTCTAGTTAGATCCTCTTGACTTAATATGCTAGCATGGCAATACATTGTACACTTCTTTTCTTCTGCAATAATTTTTTTTAATCAAATTGAGTGATAGCTTAAAAGAGGGGAAAAAACTATGATAAACACAAGAAAGTTAAAAAAATCATTTATTCATTATTTATTAATCAAATTTGTACAGTGACCCATCTCAATGAAAGCGACTTTGAGCAGTCACAACAATCATAGTTTGGCCCTTTAAAAAATTGCGCAAGGACACAATGATGAGACAAAATCTTCACTTAGAATCTCATCTAGAAGCTTTGAATATTTTCATATGAAAGTGTAAAAGTACAGTTTAGGTTGCAAACATGTACAGCACATTTTGCCTAACACACTTTTCTCAGTTTAAACTGCATAGTCACTATGAAATGTTGTTCCAACAGAACTTTTTAAAAAATGGTTTGTATTTTTGGGAGAATATTAGATCTCAAACATTTGAGGTATATTGCATTAACCCAGTATAAGTCTTCCAATTAATTGTGATAAAAAATATGCCATAATTAATTCATAATAAGCCTCTTTAAAACAATTAAAGAGATTCTATTTTTAGTTTATGAAGAGCAAGTGGGGAGGGAGGGAGAGAAAAATTAATTATACATCTGACTATGACCCCAGATAACTTCAGCATCCGTTTTTATTTTTGCCTAGCAACAAGACTATATTAATCGAATGGAATGTTACCACGAGAATTATAGCAATCTGTGAGGTGTTCTGCTTCTGCCTTTCCTTTTTTCCCTTTTTAATCTTCTTGAGCTTCAGGCTTGTAATTCAAATTTATATTTCACCTGAATTAATTGTCCTGTAGATGGAGAGGGTAACTGGGAGAAACTATTAAAGGAAGCACATGCAGAGCTCTGTCCTGCTAGTGGTAATATGGACTGCAAGATCCATAGAAGGAATATTGTTCAGAACCAGATGTGAAGGTAATTCATTCAGCAAGGCTAGAATCAGCAAATGCCACCCGGTAACACTCAGAAATTGAGTAGGCTGAGAAGAGAAATTGGAGGTTATAAATATTTTAACATTAGGGGGGGGGGGGACTTGAAGGACTATTTTAAATTAAAGATTGTCCTCCATGGAATGCTGAGAAAGAAATGGATTTTTTGATAGAGCTAATGCATGGCTCCCTATTGATTGAGCAATTAAGCCAATTTTTATGACTGAATGTCATAAGGTCTCATTATTGATATTTCCATATGATTTTTGTTCCCCCAAGATTAAAAAAAAAAGAAACCCTTTCCTTCACCATTTGAATTATCATCTCAGTCTACCTATCCCAATTCAGCTTTCCAAAAACCTCTCTATTTTAACAGAAACATTAATCCTGGCTGTGTTCAAAAATAAGTTCAGTTATAGAGATACATAGAGCACCTCTGGGGAAAAGCTGTGGCCAACCAAGCACAGGTAAGAACCTTTTTCAGGATCTACCTTGTGGTTATAAGGATGGTGAAGCACAATTACTTTTCTGCTTTTATTGCATCTGCAGGTAGCTGAGCAGTGACCCTGTTGCCAGTAACTAGATCCCTCCTGGATAAGAAGGAACCAAGGAAGCCCTTACAGAATCACTGTGAAGAATATCCCTAGCATCTGTCAGATGAAATTGCTTTATTTTGCTTGGAGGTGGACTCCTGGCTGAGCAGACCCTTTGGAAGGGAGATACTTCAGAGCCTTGTTTTCTGGGATGAGTTTGATCCAGTTCCTCTCAAAGATGTGGACAGGTTCCTTGGGGTGATGATGGACCACCTGTTTCTGGACCATGCCTCTCCTGGTCCTCCTAGGACATGGCATGTGGTTGGTTCCAAGCCATGACTAATGGCTTTTTTCAGGATCTGGTGATACCACCTGCTCTCAAGGAGGCAGAAATACACCCCTTTCTCAAAAGGCCTTTCTTAGACATTCTTAGAGTATTAGAAAGTTTTCATTCAGTTTTCAATCTTTCTTTTTTTAGGGATGGTTGTTTAGAGGATGGTTGGGACACAGATGCAAAAGGCCCGAATGGAATGGATTATCTGGAGCCTTTTCAGTCTAGTTTCAGACTGCTTGGCCACACTCATTGATGTCTTTTGGAGGACTTGCGATAGGAGTGCTGCAGCCATTCTGGACTTCCTGCATCTCTCAGTGGCTTTGGTACCATCAATCCTTCTGGACTAGCTTTGGGGGGTTGAGAAAGGGAGACACTGTGTCACAGTGGTTCTCCTCCTTCCTCCATGGCCAGTTTCAGCTGAAGTTGAAGGAGAAGTTGAAGTTGGGAGGAGAGAGGTCATGAGAGTGTCTCAGGGTTTGAGTTTTCACTTCTCCTTTTTAACACCTACATGAAATCCAGTGGTGAAATCTAAAAAATTTCCCTACCGGTTCTGTGGGCATGGCTTATTTGTGGGCGTGGCTTGGAGGTCAGGTGGACGTGGCTTCAGGTGGGCATGGCTTGGTGGTCAGGTGACAGGGTGGGCATGGCCAACTTGTAAAATGTGGTGAAACTCAACAACGCTCTTGCTTAGCAACCAAAATTTTGGGCTCAATTGTGGTCATAAGTCTTTCTTTCTTTCTTTCTTTCTTTCTTCCTTTCCTTCTTTCTTTCCTTCTTTCTTTCTTTCTTTCTTTCTTTCTTTCTTTCTTTCTTCCTTCCTTCCTTCCTTCCTTCCTTTCTTTCTTTCTTTCTTTCTTTCTTCTTTCTTCTTCCTTCCTTCCCTTCCCTTCCCTCCTTCCTTTCTTCTTTCCTTCCTTCCCTCCCTCCCTCTCTCTTTCTTCCTTCCCTTTCCTTCCCTATTTTCCTTTCCTTTCCTTTCTTCCTTTCCTTTCCTTTCCTTTCCTTTCCTTTCCTTCCTTCCTTCCTTCCTTCCTTCCTTCCTTCCTTCCTTCCTTCCTTCCTTCTTTCTTGTCTCTCTCTCTCCCTTCCTCTTTCTTGCTTCCTCTTTCTCTCTTTCTCTTTCTTTCTTTCTCTCTTTTTCTTTCTTTCTCTTTTTTCTTGTCTCTATCTCTCTTTCCTTTCTCTCTCTCTCTCTCTCTCTCTCTCCCTTTCTAAGAGGAACCATTTATTTGCCCACGGCCGAAGGCCAGCACTTCTGGAGAGAGGCCTTCGTGCAACGCACCTCCCTTGGATTACATCGCAGCTGGGCGCCGGAGATCGCACTGAAAAGCCTCTTCCCCGGGCCACAGTTGCTCAGCAATGCAGTGCCACGTCCGCCTCGTGCATTGTGCCTTTTTCCAGGGCCGCCCTGATAGCATTTCGGTGGCTGGGCCACCGAAAGAGCCTCACTTCAGCTGACCACTTCCACTGAACAGGGTGCCGGCTTTTCCTCCTTGCTTCACCCATCGCACACTTAAAAAATGAGCCCATCTGCCTGGATGCTTCTGTCCACTTTCCCACATCCCACCTATTGCTCCTTCTCAATCCGCCTGGACTTTTCCCCGCACTCTCTCCGTCCCACGCTCAGTTCGTTTCCCTTCCATGCAACCATGGTGGTGTGCTCTGGGAGGGCAGGCGGACGTCTGCAGCCAGCCGGGGAGGGAGGGCGGCGAGAGTGGCGGGTTGTTCCTGGAAGGGCCTGGCATTTCCCTCAGCTGTAAATGCTGAGATTTGAGGTCTACAAATCGTGTTAAAGGGCGAGCTATTGATGGTTGTGTGGAAGGAAAACGAACTGAGTGTGGGACAGAGAGAGCACGGAGAAAAGTCCAGGCAGATTGAGAAGGAGCAATAGAACTTGCACAGGACTCCCTGTTGCCTGTCATGTTTACTTAGGGGGAGAGTTTGAATCCTGGAGCGAAAGGGAAACGAGCACCTTTTAGCTCGTCGCCAATGCCTCAGGGTTGGGGTGCGCGCTAGCTCCTCACCTGAACTCCCTGAGCCTCCATCGGCACTGCACATGGAGCCAAAGACTTCATAGGTGGGCCGTGGCAGGATGATGCCATTGGCCGTGGCCAGGGCCAGCCCCGCGCTCTTTCCATCCCACACTCAGTTCATTTTCTTTCCATGCAACCATCAATAGCTCACCCTTTAACACAATTTGTAGACCTCAAATCTCAGCGTTTGCAGCTGAGGGAAATGCCAGCCCTTCCTGGAACAACCCACTGCTCTCGCCGCCCTCCCTCCCCGCCTGGCTGCAGATGTCCGCCTGGCCTCCTGGAGTGCAGCCGTTTGCTTTCTTCCTTCTCCTGCCAGGAAACGAAAGCGAACGGCACCGCCATGGTGGTGTTCCGGGAGGGCAGACGCTGCGCATGTGCAGCAGCCCTGGGACATCCGCCTGGTGACTGCCCTACCGGAGCACCACTGCGGCGGCGCCGTTCGCTTTTGTTTCGTGGCTGTGTCTCCACCAAGGCCCCCTGCCCACTCACTGGCCGGGCCGGGCTGGATGCCGATCTCGGAAGTGCAAGCGGGTGTGGGTGACCGCCGGGAAGGCAGGAAAGCCACATGGAAGGCAGGAAAGCATGTCGGGGCGGCGGGGAAGGGAGTAGGCTGCTACATCCTTTCCCCGCCATCCTGACATGCTTTTTTGCCTTCCACGTGGCCTTCCGCTTGCCTGCCTTCGCAAGCTGGCCTCAGGGAAACTGGGAAGGCCGCGTGGAAGGCAGGAAAGCATGTCAGGGTGGCGGGGAAGGGAGTAGGCTGCTACCTACCTTCCCCGCCACCCCAACATGCTTTCCTGCCTTCCACGTGGCCTTCTGCTTGCCTGCCTTTGCAAGCTGGCCACGGGGAAACCGGGAAGGCCACGTGGAAGGCAGGAAAGCATGTCAGGGCTGTGGGCTGCGGGGAATGAAGTAGGGAAGGCAGGCTGGGATGGTGGAGGGGGCAGGGGCAGCTAGGTAGCCGCGACTTTGCAGGCTTACCTGGCAGGCAGATCAGGGCGCAGCGCTTCAGGCAGGCAAGCTGCAGAGCAGAGACTGGCGGGGCAGGGCGAGGGAGCGGTGACCGGCGGACTGGTTCGGGGGCGTGGCCAGCCAGCTGTCGCTACTGGCTCAGCAAACCACCACTGCTACCGGTATGCACGAACCGGTCCAAACCGGGAGCATTTCACCCCTGATGAAATCCCCAGGCGAGACAATATGGGATCTGGTATGATCTATATGCTGATGATATCCAATTATGTATCTCCACCCTTAGCCGGACAAGTGATACTGATTTACATTGAAATGTAAACTAAATTCAATCATGTTTAATTTCTTACCCTGTCAAACCTGTGATGTTTTGGAGTGTGGATCTCTCAAAGGCCAAATGTGACCCTCAGTTCCCACTCTCCACCAGATTTAATGACTCTATAAGCCTAGACCCATCCCAAAAACTCATGGCTGTTTCACGAAAAAGAAAAAAGAAATAGGGAGCTGCTGTCAGAAAAAAATATAAAAAGATGAAATGATACTTCAAGAAGTCCAAGAATCCTTATGGCATATTAAAAAGTAATGATATTTTTATGGTATAAACTTTCATGAATTACAGTTCACTTCATCATATGCATGGAATATTATCCTGAAAGAACAGAATATATACCCATGAGGGAAATATTGTATAAACTGGTATAGAAGCCATTTTAATTTTGTATTAAATCCATGCATCTCCGGGGCTCTGCTCACTGAATCCTAAAACCTGCATAAATTATTTCCATGCCTATGATGAACACGATTGGTGGCAAATGAAGTTAAATCAAGTTGGATTTGTTCATTCATTCTGTTTATACCTTTATATAGCTACAGTATTAAAAATTAAGTTCTAAGTAACCACTGCAAGATGGTTTTAGTCTCAAATGCTATGTTTCATTTGGATATAAAATAATTTTGCTAAAAATCAATAATGGTCTAACTAACATTTGTTGGTTCCCAGAATAAAATTTTGTGTTAACAAAATACATACAATCCTACTGTCATATAGGCAGTCCATGAATTGCTGTGAAGAAGCAGTAGCTTCTTTGTAAAGTATGTAATGTTTTTGCTATGAAAAAAGAATTGTAAGTGATAGCAATAGCAATTAGACTTATACTGCTCCACAGTGCTTTACAGCAGTCTCTGAGCAGTTTACAATGTCAGCATATTGTCCCCAACAATCTGGGTCCTTTTGCTGATCTTGGAAGGATGGAAGACTGAGGCAGTCTTGAGCCAGTCAGGATTGAACTCCAGGCTGTGGCAGAGTTAGCCTGCAATACTGCATTCTAACCACTGCCCCACCACAGCTCCAGATCAGTTAATAAAGTATGTAACTGCACACTATCCCATTGAAACAAATCAGATGTGCAACATCATACCTAGTTATTGTATTTGAATCTGCTACAGTAAAAGAGATCCAATCCATATGGATCTTCGTATTCTGCTTTCAACAAATGTTTTCACCAAATAAAGGTATAATTAAAAATTATAAAAATGATTAAAATAATATTAGAACAGCATAACATCTATCACAACCTGCTATAAATTATATAAAAGCACAAAATTGATATGGTGTCTTAAATCGATACAGATTATATGAAGAAATTAGGGTTGTATGTTAGTTCTGAAAAATTAACACAGCACCGTTTTGTAGGTGTTGTATGAAGCAGATAGCTTAGAAGTGTATTCATTAAGAAAGATGCCATGATTTCTTTTTTAGAAATGGAAAAGTGCACTGCTACTATTAAAACCAAACTGTCATTCTTCAATATTATTAAAGGGTACTTGGTACAGTTCAGAAGTATATTGAAGATATTTTGAATGATTTAGAAACTCAGTGTAGATAGCTAAAACTTCCTCAATGTAGGAATTAATCTCAACCCAGATACCATATCAACAAAGATATATAATTTGAGTAGGAACCGCCCACACTGCAACCTATTTTATGGTACCATAAGTGACAAGTATCTGTAGCAGTGGTGGGATTCAATTTTTTAACTACCGGTTCTGTGGGCGTGGCTTGGTGGGTGTGGCATGGCTTGGTGGGCATGGCGTGGTGGGCATGGCAGGGGAAGGATACTATAAAATCTCCATTCCCACCCTACTCCAGGGGAAGGATACTGCAAAATCTCCATTCCCTCCCGATCAGCTGGGACTCGGGAGGCAGAGAATAGATGGGGGCGGGCCCAGACAGAGGTGGTATTTACCAGTTCTCCGAACTACTCAAAATTTCCGCTACCGGTTCTCTGAACTACTCAAAATTTCTGCTACCGGTTCTCCAGAACTGGTCAGAACCTGCTGAAACCCACCTCTGATCTGCAGGGCTCTTTTCATACAGTTCTTGGCTTCACATTATTTATTTTATTTATTTATTTATTTTATAAAATTTATATGCCGCCCAACTCCCGAAGGACTCTGGGCGGCTTACATCATAAAAAATAAAACATATAAAAACAATTTAAAAAAGAAAGGGGAAAAAAAAAAACCCCAACTATATTTAAAATAAAACATTCACACAACCATGCATGGGCCAATCAGAACAACTATTGGCCCCAGGCCTGCCGGAAAAGCCAGGTCTTAAGGGCTTTACGGAAGGCCAGTAAGGTGGGGGTAGTACGGATCTCGGGGGGTAGTTGGTGCCACAGAGTCGGAGAGGCTACAGAGAAGGCCCTCCCCCGCGGGCCCGCCCGCCGGCACTGCTTAGCTGAGGGGACCTGGAGGAGCCCAACCGTGTGGGATCTTACCGGTCACCGGGAGCTAT
>QLTV01000800.1:0-18059 GCA_003457575.1 Thermophis baileyi
TACTGCAGGAGGAGAACTTACCTCTTGCTGGCCCTCTAGACAAGAACACTCAGTGGCCTGTCGTCTGTCCTGCAAGAGTAAAACTCACCTTTTCCTGGTGATCAGCCCAAAGTCACTCATCCACTGTCATTGGTTTTTGGAGAAGTAGAACAAAAATTCCTATTGCAGGAAGAAAAGTTACCAGCTCTTATTTATTGGTCCACTGTCAATACCCAGCTGTTGTGCATATTGTAGTTGTAGATCTCATCTTTATCTTGGGAACTGGCCAAGGTCACTCAGATGCCTCTCATCCAAATTGCAGGAGGAGAACTTACCTCTTCCTGGTGCTCTAGACAAGATCACTCAGCTACCTGTCGTTTCTACTGCAGAAGTAAAACTGATCTTTTCCTGGTGATCAGCCCAAAGTTACTCATCCACTGTCATGGGTATTACAGAAGTGGAACTCAAAATGCCTATTGGAGAAATAAAAGTTACCAGCTCTTAGTTATTGGTCCACTGTCAATACGCAGCTATGTGCATATTGTAGGAGTAGAACTCACTTTTGTCTCAGGAACTGGCCAAGGTCACTCAGACCTGTCATCCAACTTCTCGCAAAAAAAAAAAAAAAAATTTTTTTAATTGGAAAAAATTGTTTCCCCTTTTTTTTTTTGGAACTTGTTTCCCTGAACAGGATGGCGAGAAACACGATGGAGAAATGCTATGGAGCTGGAAATCAGGTAGGCAAAGTAATGGTTGGGGGAAGCGAGGGCATCGGGGCACCAGGCACTGAAATGGGGCCATCTCTCTCCAGCAGTTGCTCAGGCCCACCGGAGGGAAGACCAGCATCTCTACTGGCACTTAAATGCAATGGCATTCCAGCTCTTGCCAGGAAGGTGCAGCCGGCATGGGCACTGCAGGCGGGACAAGGTGAGAAATGTGACGGAGCTGGAAAACAGGCAAAAAAATGCTCAGGGGAAGCGAGAGCATCTGGGTGGTTGTGAGTGGGGCAAGCTCCAGGGCGCTGCGCTTTAATGGAGAAATGGGCAACAGAGCGGCCTATGTGAGGGAAGGAGGAGGCTGCTTTTCCTCTTTCCCTGCTGCTTGTCTTTCCCTTGTGCCAGCCGCTCCATTTCCCATTTCTCCATTGCAGCGCAGTGCCCAGGATCCACTTTGATAGCGGGGGGGTGAGGACAATGGAACGGCCAGCATGAGGGAAGGAGGAGGCCACTTTTCCTCTTTCTCTGCTCATCTTTCCCTTGTGCCGGCCGTCCCATTTCTCCATTGCAGTGCAGCCACTAGGATCCACTTTGATAGTGGGGGGAGGGGTATTTAACAACCAGTTCGCCCAGGGTCAGGTTGGCCGTCTCAGGAGGCTTGTCCTGCATGTGCAGCGGAGCTCGAGGACGGGGATGGGCCACGCCTCCCATGACAGCCAACCTGACCCTGGGTGAACCGGTTTTTAAATTATTTGAATCCCACCACTTATCCCACTGCTTATTTCCCTCTGTGTAGATGTAGTACCGTTAAGAACTACTGGTTGAGTATGGTTTGTCAACCAGTTACAGATCCATCTGTAATGGTGATGCTGTCCATCCCACATTTTTCTAGTTTTACAAGAAGTACGTTGTGGTCTACTTTGTCAAATTCCTTGCTGAAGTCTAAGTATACTATGTCCACAGCATTTCGCTGGTCTACTAATCTAGTTACTCTGTCAAATAATGAAATAAGATTGGTTTGGCATGGTCTGTTTTTAAAAAACCAGTGCTGGCTACTAGTTATAACTTTATTTGTCTCTAGATATTCATAGATCTGGGGGGGGGGGTGTTTCCACTATCTTCCCATGTATTGATGTTAGGCTGATTGGTCTGTAGTTTTCTGGGTCTATTTTTGTTTCCTATTTTGAAGATGGGAACCACATCAGCACTTTTCCAATCCTCTGGTAGTTCTCTGCTTTTCAGAATTTTTTAAAGATACGTACAATGATTCTCAGATAACATCTGCCAGCTTCTTCAGAGCTCTGGGATATAATCTATCAGGCCCAGTCATTCATATTCATCAAGATCAGAAAAGTGTTGTCTTACCATTTTCTTGCTTACTTTAATTTTTATTTCTAGACTTTCTTTTAAAGTTATATTTTTGGTAGGTTGGGCTATACTTTCTTTTTGCATGAAAACTGATGCAAAAAAATGAGTTAAGCAGCTCTGCTTTCTCTCTACTGCCTGTTACTTCCTTGCCATCTTCTCTCTTTAGTGGACCAACTGTTTTCTTGACTGTTTTCTTGTTATTTATATGTTGAAAGAATTTTTTTAAAATTATCTTTGACTTTTGTTGCAAGTCTTTGTTCATTCTGAGACTTTGCCTTCCTGACTTCATCTTTGCAGATTCAGGCTATCTGCTGAAATTCTGCCTTAGTTATGTGTCCCTCTTTCCATTTTTTGTACTTATTCTTTTTGTCTTTCAGTGTATCAGAGAGATCTTTGTGCAACCATGCTGGTTTCTTCTTGTATTTCTTGTTTTCCTTTTTCAGTGGTATTGTGTTGGACTGGGATTTTATGATCATATTTTTCAGTTTTCCATGCTTCTTGAGTTGTTTTTCCCTTTAGGATTTTTATTCATGGAATTTTTGTTAGGTTGTCTCTGAGTTTGTTAAAATCAGCTCTTTTAAAGTTTAATTCACTGGTTGGATTATATTATATTGCTTGTGTTTGCATTATATTGAATTCCAAAATGACGTTGTCACTCTCACCCAAGATTCCGGCAACTTCAACTCCCTCCATCACTTCTTCTCTATTAGTAAGAATTAGGTCCAGTCTAGGTTTTCCTCTAGTTCCCTCCTCTACCTTTTGGATGACAAAGTTGTCAGCTACATTGGTTAGGAATCTGTTCAATCTCCCACTTGCTGTAGAGCCGTGATGGCGAACCTATGGCACGCGTGCCAGAGGTGGCACGCGGAGCCATATCTGCCAGCATGCGAGCCATCAGCTCCAGTGTGCATGCATGCGCTGGCCAGCTGATTTTCGGCCTTCTGGAGGGAGGCCATTTTCGCCCTCCCCAGGCTTCAGGAAAGCCTCCGGAGCCTGGAGAGGGCGAAAAACAGGCCCAACGGGCCTACTGGACGAACTTCCAGTAGGCCCATTGAGCCCATTTTTTGCCCTCTCCAGGCTCCGGAGGCTTTCCTGGAGCCTGGGGAGGGCGATAATGGCCTCCCCCGGCCCCCCCGGAGGAAATACCAAATACCCCCAGAGGAAATACCACGCTTGGAGGCCAGCAGTGCGGCGCGCATGGGGGGGAGCGTGGGGGGGTTGTGCATGCATGCGCATGTGGGGGGCGCTTTGCATTATGGGTGCCGGCACACGCACGCGCTATCGCACACGCTCGGTCGCATTTTTGGCACCCAACAACAAAAAGGTTAGCCATCACTGCTGTAGAGTTTGTCTCCCAGTTGATATCAGGTTAGTTAAAGTCTCTCATTACTACTGTGGTATGTTTCCTACATATATTTATTAATTAGTTAGCAAAGAGTTCATCTATTTCTTTTGCTTGGTTGGGTGGCCTGTATTATATGCCTATAGCAATGTTACTTTTTTCCTTTTTATATTGACCCATATGGATTCTAGGAGGTTTTCATACTTAGTTTTCCATGCTTCTGTAGAGATGTAGTGATCTTTTATATATAATGCAACTCCACCTCCTCTTTTGTTAGGTCTGTTCCTTTTGAATAGTTTGAGTTTCATCCCATCAAGTTTCAATAATGGCAACTATATCATATCTGCCTTCATGTACTAATAGTTCAAGTTCACCCTGTATGTTCCCTAAACTTTGAGCATTAGTGTATAGGCATTTGAGATTATTTATTATTAAATAATAATATTTGTATTATTTATTATTATCAATTTGAGGGAGGCGGGGCCAGCTGTCAAGCCGAACGGGTGCGTGAAAGGGTTCTCCATGGAACACAGCCACTTCCAGCGTCCGGTAGGCTCTTCAGAGTCGTAGGTTCCTTGGAGGGGGACCGGAAGAGTGGGGCGTTCTGTCATCCGAATTCCAGATGGCAGTTTGGGCTTGGAAGACAGGAGAAGCCCCGGAGAGATCAGACGGGGAAGAAGACAGTCTGCAATGGCAGCCGTGAAGAGCTGACAGCTGGACGAGACTAGCGGTGAACTAGCGGGACAACAGAGCGACGGATCCTGGTGGCAATCGGTTTCGGCGACCTTATGTAAGTGATTTCGGGAGAAAGACCCCTCCGAGAAGATTCCTGATGGTGGAATAAAGGAGAGAAGGGGCCCTAGGCAAAAGGAGGGTGGAATGATTTCCCCCTCCATGAAAAAAGCCGCGAGAAAGAGTGTGGGCGAACAAGGGAGAGCTGTATCAACAGAGAACGTGATTGTGTGAATAAATCAAAGAGAAATCGGGGCGGAATTCCAGAAGACTGTATAAAAGAAGATTTACATAATTTTGGAAGTTGAAAAGAGCTGACTAAGCTGAGGAAGCTGACATTTTGAACAGCGATAGAGTTTATGTTAGCACGGGAAAGGAGGCAAGAGGGACATATGCTGGTCAAAGAGAAGATTGACATCTGCAAAAGCTGAGAATTGGAAGGGGAAAAGAAAAAAACTGTTTTAGAAAGAGTAATTGTGCTTGTGGACTCTGCTGCTTAGGATTTTTTGGGAGAAACGATAAGACATTGTTGTGATTGAAAGAAAAGACATATTAGAGACATAAAATATCAAGATATTTGTAGAAGCAAGAAGGGGAACTTTTGTGGACAGAAAATAGTAAATTGATTTAAGAAAGAGTATTCTTGTGGACAAAAACTATAAATAGTAAAAGAAACAGAGGATATATTTGCAACGCCCTGAGGCGAAAGATAATAGATAATTGGTGTCTTTTGGGAGCTAGTGATATTCATATTAACGTATATTTAGTTATTATAGGCATTTGAGTTTATTTCTTCCTTCTCTTTACTCCCTATCTCCTTATGTGATTGGTTAGCTAGTGGTTTTTGCTTGGAATTACGTTTTAAAGGTTGTGAAGATTCACACACCCCTCCCCTCTCAATTTTAGTTTAAAGCCCTTTTGATAAGATGAGCCAATCATTTTCTGAATATATTCTTTCCAGTTCTTGTGAAGTGCAGTCCGCCTCTTGCCAATAGCCCTTCATGTAGGTAATGCAGTCCATGGCCTAGGAAGCTGAAGTTGTGTTAATGACACCAGTTTTTAAGCCAGTAATTAATTTCTAAAATCCTTTGCTACCTCATTGGATGTTGGCCTTTTGTTGGAAGTATAGATGAAAGTACCACTTGTGCTGCCTATTCTTTAACTTTCATCCCTAGCTATTTGTGATCTCGTTATTGTTTTCAGAGTTATTGTTGTGTCTTTGGTCTATACGTATAGAAGAAGAAAGGGGTAGTAATCCATGGGGTGATTATTTTAGTAAGGTACTCAGTTACATCTTTGATTTTTGCTCCAGGGAGACAATATACTGTACCTCCCTAAATTGACTGCCTGGTCTGCAGACTATAGTTTCTGTTCCCCTAAGAATTGAATCTCCTATCATCAATATTCGCCTTTTTTTTTTCTTAGCGAAGTCTGGGATACTTTTCTTCCTATCGCAGGAATGCTGGGCTGTGCCTCTTTTTTTAGAAACTATTGATGAATGCTCTTTTGTGAGTGTATGCATATTTTCTTCCAATGGGGGGCAATGAAAGTGATTGTTCAGTTCCAGAGGGCCTTCATTGGAGTGGGCTAGTGTAGATAGTAGGGAATTTGGTTGTAAATTGAGAACTACCTGTAGACAGGGAGCAAACCCCACTCCCTTCTGGCACTGATGATGTTACCTAGTTGGGTAATGAAATGTCTGCAAGAAAACAACCAAGCTCAGAGAGCACCAAGGACCTCACAATCCTCTTCCTCCTCTTAAATTATATTTAAGAGTTGAAAAAAGATTAAAATTTGAAAAAAGAATTGAAAAATTGAAAAAAGAAATTGAAAATGATTCACCCGCCTGTAGTGTATATTGCAAAACTCGAGCTCACTGCTTTCCGCTTATTGGCTCAAAGTCACGAAGCTGGCTTTCTTGTATAAGGTTTGACTTGAACTCACCGTCTACTGCCGATTGGTTAAGTCACTCAGTTGACTGTCATTTGTTTTTCAGGACTAGAACTTAATACACCTATTACAGGGCTGGAACTCACTGTCCCCTGGTGATTAGCCCAAAGTCCCCTAGCTGGTTCTTCTGCCTATTACAGGACTTAGAGTTACCCTGTCTCCTGGTTTCTAACCCACTACCTTGACCTCTAAACAAAATTGGTTCTCATTTAGGGAGATTGTGTGAACCAACCTCTCTCTCAACTGGCTAAGCACCTGAGCCAAGGTGCCACCTTCTGGCAACCTCCCTGAAAAGGGAGTGTCTCCTCAGCCCAGTGGCTGTTGCTTAGACAAGTGACCTGTGTGGAGTCATCTTTGCTCTGATGTCACAATGGAGGTAGGGGAGGGGGCAGAGGAGCCTGTAACTGTCAGGGAAGACCAAGTGATCACCATCCAGGCCAGCTCCCTGCTGCCAGAAGCTGCCGGCATGGCTGCCCAAAGCCTCCATGGTCATATCTATCTCTATCTGCTCATGTCCTTCTTTGTGGGGGGATCCAAAGTCCCCTGTGAGCAGCATCTGCGCTCCCGAAAACCCCTGCTGGAGTCCCTGCAATGGGAGGCCTACTGGGTGCCCCTGATGATCATGCTGGGTGGCTGCTGTGCTATGGCCTGGAGCATCCTCTTCATTGCCTATGACGTGGGCCAGGAGGGGAGGAAGATGCTACCACAGATCCCTGCTGCCCAGGAGGAGGAGCAGGAGGAGGGGGGACCCAGACAGGTGAGCGTTGGGGAGAGGGCCTGGAAGACAATGGAGGGGGGAACAAAGAGGGAAGCTTAATATCCAGGGTCTCCCTGAAGCCATGAGAAGGAGGAACTGACCACTACCTGAGATGAGTTCACATGATATCTTGAAACTGATACTCAGCCAAAGAATCAACCTGGCTGCATTCACAGCGTATGGAACACCCAGGGAATTAAGCCTTATTGATTTATCTGAATACTTTAGATGGCTATCTGCATTGCATAAAAGAAGTTGAGGTAGCTAATAAACAAATGCAAAACATAATTAAAAAATAGATTTATTTATTTTAGATTTTAAAAATTACAGTAAAATTAATACCTCACCAGTGCCATGGGTTCACTGTCTTAAGAAACACACACAGAGAGAGAAAAACACACAGAGAGACATACATGCCCATACAAAAGTAAATTGGGTAGAAAAACTTTTTTTGTTTACAAGGGAATAAAAAAAATCTTTAATTGAATGCTACTTTCCTTCCCTAGAACCAGTCAGTCAAGCATCTAGAAGGTCTTCAATGCATTAATGCAGTGTTTCTCAACCACAACAACTTTAAAATATCTGTACTGCAAGTCCCAGAATTCACCAGCCAGCAGGGGGAATTCTGGGACTTAACATCCACAGATACTGGCTGGGGAATTCTGGCAGTTAGTCCACCCATCTTAAAGCACATTGACGTGGGAATTCTGGCAGTTGAAGTCCACAAATCTTAAAGCATGTTGCCTGGGGAATTCTGGGAAAAGAAGTATCTACTGAAAGGATGGCCTTCAAAACCCCTAAGCCTGGCATCTTTTCTTCCACTAACAGACGCCTCCAGAGGAGACGAAGGAGGACTCTAACCTGCTAGAAAGTAAAAACTCAAAAGAATTGCTTGGGACTCCGCTACAGACAAAGGGATCCAGAGAAGGAATTGAGCTGAACCAAAAAGGATCCCAAGTAGAGGCAATTGGGAATCCCCAGCAAAGTGAAGAAAGCAAGGGAGCCAAGGAGGGACTTGAAAATCAACTGGAAATCAAAAGATTCCAAGATGGGGTCGAGAACCAGCTGGAAAGAAAAGGATCCCTGGAGGGGATTGACTCCCCTTTCCTGCAGGGGGAAAACGATCCCACCTCCTTTAGACCCAACCAGTCGGAAGACCAGCCTTGTGGGAAGCTCTGGACCACCATGGAGAAGGAGCTGGAGAGGCTCCTGAAGCTGCTGCGCTTCTGCCGATCCTCTGGGCCAGGTCCCCTGGTCGAGGGGTTCCTGGGCCCTGCAGTCGAGGAGGCCACGCCCCCTCCAGCCACAGAGACTCCCAACCCTGCAGCAGAAGAGATCCCACATCCTACCCCAGCACAAGAGCCACTGACCATCCCATCCGAGGAGACCCCGAGGTCACTCAGCTCCAGGCAGAGTCCGGCTACGATGCATCTCATCATCTGCGGGCTTCCTAGCAATGCATGTCAGAACAGGGGCCGAAGAAGACGGGATGGGAGCAGAGGGCGCAAATAAACTCTGTGCACACTCAGAGGCTGCGGTGCCTGCTTTTCACAAAGGCTGGCTGGGAATGCCTCACAAGCGTGGCATGTGAGGGGCAACCATCATCTGGCCTCTAATTAAAATGGGCCGAATTGGTTTTAGAAGAGGACGGGAGACCACAAAGAGATATCCGCTCTGCCTGGAAGAACTAAGGGTGAGCCACTCCACATTGTGGCCCAATAAATTATGAACACAGGTCCTAAGGGCCCCAGGTGGGAAACCTGGTGTCACCTGGCCTAATCTAAATATCCCCACTTGGCTGGGAACGCATCTGCGAAGCCCTTTAAAATATCCCAACAATGTTCAGGTTGGTCATGTGGATGACACTATTTATGACCGTCTCGAGTTACGCCCTTGATGGGCAGGCTCCATTATGTATAATATATCATTTTCCCTCTAAGTAATTAAAATTCTAAGCCTCCTCTTATAATGGAGTGGCATAAAAACAATTAATGAAGTAAATAAACAAAAGTCTATATATAGTTATGTAATGAAATATGGAACAAAATGTACGAAATGCAGTAAGTTAAAAATATGATAGTTACATAAATGCATTAGATATACATATGTACTTGAATAATAATTCTTTTTTTAAAAAAGCTAAGTACAGCATTATAGAAATTAGGGTCAAAATGCAATGTGCAATTAAAGTACTAACTTACAAAGTACAGTGATCATATCTTCTTGGAAAAAATAAAAGACAAACCTAAAAAAGGGGGACAAAACTAAAAGATGTTCATAAGAATAGAAAAAAATATTATGTTTGTAACTTTGCTTTACAAAGGAAAACTCGAGCAAAACCAAGAAAATCAATAATTAAATTACATCTAAAGAACAACTTTCTCAAATAAAGGCTATAGGGTCATTGTACTTATAAATAATAAACTCCCCCCTCATTTGTATCCAGAAACAAACACAGTGTCCCTAGAATTTGTGTTACACGATCAAAGTGCTCACCAACACACAGGGGGGGGGTGCATTTCTCACACATTGGAGCAATCTTCAAGAGCCGCCCCAAGGAAATCAAATTGCAATCATCCAGCTTCAATCTGACACCCTATCAAAGGTGTTCGGCACAGAGTACACACAGCAGTGTGTGGCATCAGCCAAAAAAGCCGATGCAATCCTAGGGTGCAATAAAAAGAGGGATGGAATCAAGATCACGTGAAGTTCCAGTACTGCTCTACAAAGCCTTAATAAGACCACGCTTGAAATACTACATCCAATTTTGGTCACCACATTATAAAAAAGAGGTTGAGACTTTGGAAAAAGTGCAAAGAACAGCAACAACGATGATTAGGGGCCTTGGAGACTAAAACATGCGATGAACGGCTGCAGAAATTGCATATGGCTAGTCCAGAAAAAAGAAGGACTAGGGGAGACTTGATAGCAGTGTTCCAATATTTGAAGGGCTGCCACAAAGAAGGGGGGGGGTGTCCACCTATTTTCCAAAGCAGTGGTGAAATCCAATTTCTTTTTACTATCGTTTCTGTGGGCGTGGCTTGGTGGGCGTGGTGTGGCTTGGTGGGCATGGCAGGAGAAGGATACTGCAAAATCTCCATTCCCTCCCCACTCCTGGGGGAAGGATATTGCAAAATCTCCATTCCCACCCCACTCTGGGGCCAGCCAGAGGTGGTATTTGCCGGTTCTCCGAACTACTCAAAATTTCCGCTACCGGTTCTCCAGAACCGGTCAGAACCTGCTGGATTTCACTCCTGTTCCAAAGCATCAGAAGGCAGGACAAGAAACAATGGATGGAAACTAATCAAAGAGAGATTCAACATAGAACTAAGGAGAAATTTCCTAACATTGAGAACAATCAACCAGGGGAATAGCTTGCCTTCAGAAGTTGTGGGTACTCCATTACTGAAGGTTTTTAAGAACAGACTGGACAGTCACCTGTCTGAAATGGTATAGCGTCTCCTGCTTGAGCTTTATATTTTTATATTTTATATCTCCTGCTTGAGTTTTATATTTTGATATGAAACTTCTCACAGCTATAAATACCCACAATTATGAAGTCTGGCAACCTAAAGTAACACTCCGCACATTTAATGAAGTACAATAAATCCTAATTTATGGAAAAGTTTAACACAATTCTACAACAGTTAGTGTACGTAGGAGGAGAGGTGGGTTAGCCTACAGTAGCAGAAAATCATATTTGATGAAGTGAAATGAAGCTTATAAAACTTTGGCTGTTTGTTAAAAATGTGTTATTGTGTTTGAAAGAGGAATGGTTACATTTCCCCCTATTTTATAGCAGGAGACAAATTCTGTTTGATACCAAAATGAAGATAAGGCTCAAACATGGCTGTTATTTGGATGTGGAAGTTCTCACAAGAAGGCAATGACAAACCTCTTTTATATTATTACCAAGAAATTAACCAGCATGATTATTAAATTAACAAGCATCTAACCTAACCTGAGGCACAGTAACAATACACTGTAATCTGTACTTCTGATTGGGGAATTCTGGAGTTGAAGTCCTCACATCTTAAAGTGGCTAAGGTTGAGAAACATCGTTTTATAGTACCCTTGGTTGAGTTCACTCAACACACAAAACCTGGTTACTGAATTTATCCATTATGGATGGAACCAGAGATGGCTGAATTCCCCAAGCGCACAAAACACCAAACAACTGACTATGGTACTGAATTGAATCGAATTGATTAGACACACAAGGAATTTGTCTCCAGTGCAGAAGCTCTCAGTGTACATGCAAAGCAACAGAATAATCATAATCATAATCATACCAATAAGAGGGAATTCATTCAGAATATTCCACAATTTTTCTCCAAATTCATCTCTGGTTCTTTCATTATGTGATTATCACCAGCCTATGCTTTAATAAATACCCATAACAATCAGGATGATGTCAATTCATACTTCAGGATATTTCTTATATAATTAAACCTATACCTGATTGCAGGTAAGACCCACAGAAATACAGACCCAGCTGAAATGTGAAGTGGAAGGGACAGGACGGGGTCTTTGCTTCAACAAAACAATTTGAGAGAGAAACTGGCTATGAGGAGGGCAAGAAACATCCAGAGGCACAATAGCATTGAAAGCTTTTGGGTTCGGGCTGCTCTGCTTTTCTGTTTCACAAACAGCTCCTCCAGTCATTCAGGCAGGCTTTTGGCAAAGGGTTTGTTTGACACAGTTACATAGATCTTCTGTTTCTTTGATAGGGCTATCAGTCCTGAGAGATTGATAGTACTGTCAGAAGAAGCATACAGCAAATAATAAAATTTGTGGGTGAATAAATGATTTTTTAAAATAAAGTCTTGAAACCCCCCCCCCCCTACACACAGACATATTCGGAGACAAGGGATGGTTGGTTTTCCTGCTGGCAGGAGAGAGAAAAGATGGTGGGGAATCCACCAGCCATGGTTTTGAAACTATCCTGCATTAAATTGTATTTTTTTTTTAAAAAAAACCCACCTTTCCTACATAAATCTATATCCAACTTGAAAATATCATCTTCTTCTTCTTTTAACAGCCCCATAATCCCTTGCGGGGTGGGGTCTGGGCAACTGAATGGAGCTAGCAGAGTGGTTTAATGGCTGGATGCCCTTCTTGTCGCCAATGCGGAGTTTTGTTCAGCAGATATATTCTCAGTGTGCCCAGAGAGAGAAATATCTGCCTCTACCTAGGATCAGACTCAAAGCCTCCTGATTGTGAGGAGAGAGCTCCACCTCTAGGCCATCGCACCACTCCCTCACTGAACACAATATACTTCTTTAAAATGATGATGGTTGTTAATTGTAAGTCTTGAAATGACTTGTTGAAGTTTGGTCTCACAGACAATTTATGGAGGAACATTAGCTAGTGTTGAATCCAAACATTTTTGTTTGTTTGTTTTTCAATGTCAATAAGTATTTTGTGTCTGGTGACCTTTGGAATTTTGTGCCGACTCAGTCATGAAGTTTCATTCTTCTTTCATATTATTTATTCTTCTTTGTCTGGAAGGACTGAATTCCTCTGTTCATTCCAGACATAAAGTGAAAAATCTGTGACTGCCACTCATCCTTCCTTGGTCAACATTGTCATTTAATCCTACTGGCTAACTAATATGACCCCTGCAGTTGGATCAATATAAGCACAGTGCCAGACATGAAGGTACTCTAACCATTTTTAACAGGGTTTCTTGTCATCAGGGTTTAGTAACTGCAGCAAAAAAAAAAAAAAAAAACCAATCACAACTTCAATGCTGTTCCATATTCCTTACTCTTTTATTTATGGTTTTTATCATGATGTTTATACTTTTACTACCATGTTGATTTTCATCCTGATTTGTCAATATTTGGCTACACTGCTGTTATGATTACTATATCATCACAGGAATAATATTACTATATTTACCACCAACTGGCTAGTTTGTTTTTTTACTTTTCCTCTCAGAAAAGCCTAGACTGGTTTATAGAAGAGGATGGGGAAGAAAACTAACAATACTCAAAAAATCAAGAAACACATTTAAGTATGGTACAAAGTTCATTTGAAATAGTACTCGATCTCCCTCAAGCTAAGCCCATGGCAGTCATGACGCTTTTTTGGGAAGGCTGTGGAAATGTTTTGCCATTAACTTCTCAGAGATTTTCTTTTTCTTTTCCTTCAAAGTCTAGCCTCTTCAAAGTCTAGGTTTGATACTCCATGTAAACCCCCTATGCAAGGCCACCAAGGCCTAGTCCTGCTTAGTTTCCAAACCCAGAAAGATTGGCCATGGATAGGCACATTCCAAGGACTTCCAAGCAGAAAAGCAAAATAAAAAACAGGTTCAGTTAAAGGTTATTTATCTGGTCCTAGAGCCATTTTTAATCCTATAAATTCCCAATTGAACAAGCATTTCTTCAACAAGAAGAATAGTTTAGGGGCCATCATTTGGGAGAGAAAGTTCTTATTAGGGTGATGACACAAAGAATTCCCTACTCTTGGCCTCTATACTGAGAGCCAAATCCACCAAGAATGCCTTAGGAACCCAGTTAATCTTCATGTAGAAAGTGTATTGTATTGGAGAAACAATCACTTAAGTAGGTGGGCCATAAATCATGTGGGGTTTTGAAGGCTAATAGCAATACTTTAAATTCATAGTTCATAAATAACTGATGTGACACTCTCAGGACTGGTATTTTTCAGCCAGTGTGCTTAATAATTGAGAAGCTGGTTCCACATTAATACAGTAGCAATTATCAGATCAATTTGAAGGTAGACCCACACACCTTGTGCATATGGGGCCAAAGAAAGTAAAAGAAAAGGGAGGTGAGTAGTAAACAGCTTTTGGGAAGAATAACAAGAGAAGTAAAAGCACAGCTTCAAAACAAGTTGAATTTTCAGGGTGGTCTCTTTTATAATTTTTTTTAAAATAATGTGTTCAGTTCTATCAAATATATAGATTCAAGTGACAGCATCAAAATTAGAGGGTGGTGAGCACAGATATAATAAAAGAAGATTTTGAAATAATAGTTGCTCCTCGTGACATGCTAGTCAAAGAAATATGTTTGAAAATTAACTGTGAATCTAACCAAGTGACCTAATGTTTACATTATTTTAATAGCTTATCTTGAAACCATTGGAAATTATCAAGATAAGTAAATACATTAATATACATAGAGCAGACCTCACAAAAACCTCACTTTTGTACAATTTTCCCTTTCAGATCACAAAATAGAAAATAGGCAATTCATAGACCAGATGGAAGAAAATCAATAAGTGAACCAAGACACTGTGAAAAGACTGAGGAAAGGAGACCATCATATTTGAAAGTTTGATTCAGGTGAAATATTCTTTTTATAACAAGTTTACTTTAGTTGCTCTGAAGTTTCAAATAGCATAGCCATTTCCTTAGGCTCTATGGACATCTGAAATCAATCTGACAAGTGGCTTTGAAATTTTCCTTTTTTAGTGACATACTATCATGTCTCCAGGCAATCTAACACAATTTAGGAATGTGTTTAAACCATCAATGAAATCTAACTATAAATGTACATGGCGTTTATGTTTTGATGAATCTTGTTGCTGTTCTTCGTAAGTGGAATAAAGAGAACATTTGGGAATCGGTATGGGGGAAATGGTTTTGTTGCTTAAGTGACAATCTAAGGCCCCGTCCACTGGAGATTATTGCCATCCAGAACACCGTGGGGCATTGAAAATAGAGGTAATAAAATGTCATGGTATTTACTCCAGACAAAACAGTGAAAAACCATTTTATTTCCTGTAGAGCTATAGTCAAAGAAATCACCCATTGGTGCAAACTCCTGCTTCACCCCACATCCTGGGTCTTGAGATTTTCCTCTTCCACCAAGTAGCAAGGCATCATTACTCCTTGTCACCTCCTCCTCCATAATTTTTCATACAATCACTGGAAGGGACCTTGGAGGTCTTCTAGTCCAACCCTTGCCCAAGGCAGGGTTCCTTATATTGTCCCACACAAATGGTTGTCCAATCTTTTCTTGAAAACCTTCAGCAATGGAGCACCCACAACTCTGGGAGGCAAGATGTTCCATTTATTAATCATTCTCACTGTCAGAAAATTCCTCTTTATTTCCAGGTAGAATCTCCCTCTGATGAGCTTCCACCCATTGTTTCTTAACCTGCCCTCAGGTGCTATGGAGAATAAATCGGTGCCCTCTTCTCTGTGACAGCCCTTCAGGTCAGGGGTGGGTTCTGGTTTTCTTCGCTGCCGGTTCGCTCAGTGTCGCACTGCGTGGGTGCGTGCGCGCTTCGTGCACGCTTTGTGCATGCACAGTGCTTAAAAAAAGCTTCTGCGCATGCACAGAAGCAAAAAAAAATGGCAGCGCCTATGGCACCGCCAAAAGAACCAGTTCGGGAGCGTGGCAGGCCTGGGTCGCTGCCGGTTCTAGCGACCCAGGCCACCAAGTTACTACCGGTTCTATAGAACCGATCCAAACCAGGAGGAACCGACCTCTGCTTCAGGTATTGGAAAACTGCTATTGTATCTCTCCTGAGCCTTCCCTTTATCAGACTAAACATACCTAGTTCCCTTAGCTGTTCATCATGTGATAAGGCTTCCAGACCCCTTATCATCTCTTCTCTGCACTGTTTCTAGGCCTCAGCATCTTTTTTGTATCATGGTGACCAGAACTGGATGCAGTATTCCAAATGTAGCCTCACTAGTGCAGTATAAAGCAGTACTATTACTTCTGATGATCTTGATGCTATCCCTCTGTTGATGCAGCTTAGAACTGTGTTGGCTTTTTTGGCAGCTGCAGCACAGTGCTGGCTCACACTTAAGCGGTGATCTACCAGGACATCAAGATCCCTCTCACAGTTACTACTGTTGGGCCTGGTACCTCCTATTCTATACTTGTGCATTTGGTTTTTCTTGTCTAAGTGCAGGACCTTATTTTTCTCAACCCTGAAATGCATCTTGTTGGATAAGGCCCAATGCTCAATCTATAAATGTGTTGTATTTTTATTTTGCTTTTAAGTATTGCTAGCCAGATCCATGTATTTTGAGATGGACAGTCATATAAATCTAATAAAGAAGCAAAGGATTAAATAAACTCTCCAAGAGGGAGCTTTCCCCCCTGTATTCCTATACCTTTTGTATTATTTATAAAAAATAAACAGTGAGGAGAGAATGAGGAAGAGAATATGTTGTCAAATCACTGCCATTTTTTAGTAGTCCTCCACTGACCAGCTGGAGGAAATGCTGGTAACTCAAGGAGAAGAAGATTCAAAAACGTGCTGTTTTACAATAAAGTAAAAAATGTTACTTATAGTTGAGAAGGGCAGCCATGTTGGAGGGGCTACTTTCATTCCCCAAGACTAGGGCTGACTGGATGTTTCTGCTTATTATGACAGCAATACTTTGCATTATCATTAGTGGTATTTTACTTGTAATTGTGCTTCCTGGGAGGGTGGTAGTTTTGTCATGAGCACTCAAAAGCTCATTTGGAAGACTCAACTAGAATTATGCTCAGGAAAATTACTTCAGCTCGGAAGCTCAAATATTAGGCCTTTCATCTCTGAATCCTTCAAAGGTTGTATACTGAGTCAATATATTCTGCAAAATTACCATTGCTTTCCTTTTGAGTTATAGTGTTTTTGGGGCTATTGCTTTTTATTGTCTAGACTAATAATATAGTCAGGATTGCTTTTTTTTTTTTTAAATCCCACTGGGTAGGCTGTATTTTTCCACTGCTGAGTCTATACTGAAGTAGATTTTGTTTAAGACCCCAAAACAACTCTTAAAAAACCAAACCAAATCAAGGGCAGGGAGAACATCTAAACTTATTGAGTCAGAAAAATGGCCATCCTGCCATCTGTCAAGCAGTTTTGGTGGTGTAGAAGGACTGGTTTGGTAAACACTGTTACTCTTTCTTCCTAATACATCTCTGGGAATAATATCTGCCTTTAATTTATGGAAACAAATTGTTGCTCCAAAAATTGGATTAGAAAATGTCTAGTTGCTACCACTATCTCTTTGTCGTGTTAAAGATGGCCATTTTTGTTTTGGCCAATCTTTGTTGCAGCTCTTGAGGAACTTACATAGCCTTTCAAATCATTGATAGCTTCATGAGTTCGCTCATAAATATTCTCCATCAGTTGAGTACAGTGGGAAGAAAGTCACTCCAAATTGTAAGCTACTTGAGCCCTTAAAAGCATGGTCCATGTGAGTACTTGGTTCAGATAAATTGGGAGGAAATGGAGGCATATTATGAAAGGTCATTCTATTTTCCTGCCTGCCCGTGCATGTTCTCGCTCAGTAAAGGAGACCAAAATGTTATGTGTGGCTTGTGTTTTGTTTCATTCCACATTTCCCAAGACTAAAGGAGACATTTCTCTCTTCTAATATGTAGTGAGATGCCCTAACAGGCACACATCCAATTATAATAATAAGACCATTCATTTCAATGGGGTTTTGCATATAAAAGAGAAACACTAACCCTGGGGAGAACCTTTTCTGCACACTGCCAATATAGGGCTGTTTTCATTTGCACATTGTGGCAGCATTGCATGCTAACAAGCCACAGGTGTACATTCCAGGAGCCAATGAGAAAGGGAACTCTGGGACAAATGCAAATCATTTTCTCTATATAATGCAAATTAATCTCAAAATGTATTTGTAATTTCCCCCCTTCCTTTGTACTCAACTTCCTAGGTTTTACTCATGATTTTTATTCTAAAAATGCCATTGCTTTTATATATGGTTTGAACCAAAGCATAGATCAACCTAGCCTAAAGACTAGTCTAATTTAAACATTTTTGTAAATTGCCAGGCAATGGCTCCCCACCCCCATTTCATAATAAAATATTACTGTACTCAATGAAAATGTGTGTAATAAATAAATGGCTTACTGCATTTATGTAAACTGATTTGGATCGTCAGTGGAAAAAAGTCACCCATACTTGTAAAATACAAACAAATAGGCAAGGTTCTACTGAGACTAATCTTAGAGTCGTATTTTTGATAGCAAAACATGTTTGCTGCTATTTCATAATGCCTCCTTTTAAATCAAGAAATATACATGGATTCGATTTGATGAGTTTGACAAAATAGATGTCATCCTGCCTCTGAAGCCCTCCATTGGGTATCTATTTAAGTGATCTACCCATTTTTTTCATATTATTACTATTACTATTACTATTACTATTATTATTATTATTATTATTATTATTATTATTATTATTATTATTATTATTATTATTATTA
>QLTV01000800.1:18148-29970 GCA_003457575.1 Thermophis baileyi
TTATTATTATTATTATTATCAGATGTATTTGCCACCTGTCTCGTGGTTCAAAGCACTTTTGAGTGGCTTACAGTGAAATATACAAATATCCAACAATCATAAATATAAAAACAGATTAAAAATTACAAAAATAAAAACAAATTAAAACACAAGGGTTTGGAGATGAGAGGTGGGGTGCTTTCTCTGTTAGTGCACCAACCACCTCCAGCCGGTATAGCCAGGTTTTAAGGCTTTTCTCGAAGGCTAAAGAGTGGAGGTGGATCTTACCTCATGTGGCAAGATGTTCCAAAGGGCAGCAGCCATGGCAGAAAAGGCTCTTATATATCTATAAAATCTATAAACTGCTGAATTAACTGCCATTTCCATTTGTTTGCTTGGTGGATCTATTTCCCACAATGCTCTTGCTATAATAGAAACTGATACTCTGAAATGGCTGCATGTGCTCCTGATGGACAAAACCTACCAGAGGAAAGTAGATTACCTATTAACTCTTGAAACATGGAGACATTTCTAATCCCAAGTTTCTTGTTTGAGCGTGTTATGTGTAAGATAGAGAACCATTGAAATCTCTTCACTTGAAGAAAAAGCTTTGTGCTAGAGGAGATTTTTTCCCCCCCTCTGGCTAAAGAAGTAATAAAATTTGCCAAGGTAAGATATTTTGCCTTGCCTTGCAACTACAATGAAGCTTAACCCGGCACCTGCAAGAGGTGGAAGAGACTTTAGTGCATGCACATAGTATCTCTGCAGAAGATTCTTTTGATTATGCAGGGCTACATAATGTGAGCGGGCTCAGAAGCGAGCCAAAGTGAAGTAGCAAATCTGCTCTGATTTGTTTTGAGAAGCTAAATGGTTTTGTGGCACCACTAAAATCTTTGAGAGTGCTTTATTCAAATCTTCCTCAAAGCAAATTACTCGTTCAAAAATCTGCACAGCCTACGCACAGCCTATGTAATCCTTTTCCTTGAGGTCAATATCAAACATTTAGCTCCCGCTTAACATTTGAAAGGGTCATACATCCTGGGAAGATGAGGGTTGTTGTGATGCTCTATGAACTCTTGTCAACTTATTGTGATATCTGATTACAGCCATCATAAGGTCATAAAATTGGTCATGACTCACTAAAAACTGACTTGCTTAGCAACAGAAATTCTAGTCTCAACTGAGATCATAAATCAAGGATTACCTATAGTTATGAGATATTTTTTTTTAGGAGCTGTTACAGTTGTAGGGAGATCAGGTGTCTTTCTGGAAGAATGAAGCACCTGTTCCCATCTCTATTTCATGATTGAAAAGGCTGGGAGGCACTCTGCATGTTCTAGAAGTATCTCCCAATATTTTGCGTTTTCTTACACAGCAAGTGGGAAGACATGAAAGCAGTGTTTGTCTCATAGGGGGAAATGTGCCGTTAGCAAACCCTATGGTTGGTCAACCCAAACCTGCTCATCCATAAGTAAAAATGGGAAGGTGAGAGAAGAGAACAGTTCAGAGAAGCAATTGTCATTATGTAATTACAGTTCTAGAGAAAATCCAAATATCTCACCCAGCTGTATTTAAAATAAAACTATGAAAGTCCCTGTAGTCTTCTGTACACATAGAACAGCCCAGTATAGGATATCTGATCCCTTTTCTTTCTTTTGTGTTTATGTGTATGTGCACATAAAGATGAATATTAACACCTTGGAAAGTCTTCCACAAGGTTAAAATTTCCCTGTTTTAGGAAATATGAAAGGAGGTTGGCCGAATCTTTGCCTTCCCAATGATTTCATATGCTTTGTTTCTGGCTAATTTCTCTAGACGCTGAGGCACAAATGATTCTATACCAACAGAATCCCATGACTGAATGGAAAAGACCAACAGGCCATTTGAAGTCCTGTAGGTCACCAACCTACATCAGGTTTCTCCTTTGTGGCACAGAATGCTAGTCCAGAGAAGGACTTGTTCTGTTTTCCAGTAGAAAATATTAGGTTCCTTCTGGATTGCCTTAATCGGGTTTCAGATTTCCCCAGAGACAGACTGGAACCAAAATGAAAGGCTTATGGTAAGTAGCACCACATATGTATGGATGAGTCTTACATCTATTGATAGTCAATGAATGAAGAAGGTTGAATCAGACAATACCTATAGCTGTGACTCTTCCCTCAAGCCTTTCATGTGCTTAGGCAGAAATCTGGTCAGGTGTTTCTGTTCAGTACTTCTCTCAGTACTGGCTCTATTGCTCAGGGCTACTGGGAGTTGTTTTTGACTGGTATCTAAAGTATGACAACTCCTGCATTAAGGGGTCTAGTACAAAAGAATGGACAATAAACAGCAATTAATTGGGGCAGATGGGTGGGTAGATAGTTTTCTGGCTTAGATTGTTCTACTTCTATAACTCTAGCAGGGTAACAGAATTACAGAAAAATGACCTTTTTTATTGGGGGAGAAGCTTGAGACCATTGGAAAGGCAAGATGAGGAAACTCATTCCTCTATGAAGATTCAGGAGATAGAGTAGGCAGAAACAAAGCATATGAAACCATTTGGAAGGCACCTTTCTTGGCATATTCCAATACCAGCATGTGTATGAAACATAATTTGATCATTGTCATTTGCCGCTAATCCAGCAAGATAGTCAAGTGTAAATCCCCTCATCTTGTGACACTTTCAGAGAAAAATGAAATCAAAGGGGCCTCTTATGCAGCCTGTCCTAACCTGCTCATTTTCCACATGTGTAAATGATGTGGAAAATGAGCAGAATTCTCATTTTCTTGGGAATTTCTGAGAATTCTAGAATTCTCAGAAATGGTCATGTTGGTTGGAGAATTCTTGGAGTTGAAGTCCAGATATAGCAGCATGCAAAGTTGGGGAGGGCTGCTCTTCAGGGGTGGGTTCTAACTTACCTCGCCGCCGGTTCGCTTCAATCTGCGCCATGTGGCTGCGCGCGCATGCGCAGTGCCGAAAATCCACAAAAAATTCCCCCCCCAAAAAGCCATAAACAAGATGGCAGTGCATGCGCAGTGCCGGGGATTCGGCTTCTGCGCATGTGCAGAAGAAAAAAAATAGCAAATAATTTAAAAAAAATCCAAAAAGAAAAATCCAAAAAAAAGATGGCGGCGTCCACAGACCGGCACCGACAGAACTGGCTCCGTGACATCACCAGTGGTTTGCTACAGGTTCTATAGAATGGTGCGAACCGGGAGGAACCCACCTCTGATGCTCTTGTATATTCATGCCAAATTTGCAAATTATGCCCTTTAGCTGTTACACCTAAGTCATTCTTCTCTATTGGAAGACAAAATTGTATACAGTATTGAGGCCACAAGTTCTCTAGATGTGCCTTCTGCTCTTACGTACAATGAAAGGTTCTATCCCATAACCAGTATAAAAGTAGGTGTCACATAGAAGTTGGTTTTGAAAAAGGGACCAAGAACATAAAAGTTTGACCCATACCTGTTTTTGTGTGTGTGCTGTTTGCCAATCTTTGATAAAAGAAAGTATATGGCATAAGGAGAATTATGAGGGAGATGAGTGGGTTCCACTTTACTGTGGTTCTTGTCTCTGATTTCTACCTGAATATATAGATCAGGTGGAGCTTTCAGAATTAAGGAGAAATTTTCTGACAGCAAGAACAATTAATCAGTGGAACAGCTTTCCTCCAGAAGTTGTGGGTGCTCCATCACTGGAGGTTTTTAAGAGACGATTGGACAGCCATTTGTCTGGAATCATATAGAGTCTTTTGCTCAAGCAGGGGATTGGACTAGAAGACCTCCAAGGTCCCTTCCAACTCTGTTATTCTGTTATTCTTCCCAATGAATCCAAGGAGTTTGGTTTACTCGCTATTCTTTTTTCTCATTCTGAAACACGGTGATATGAACATCTTGCATAGGATGAAGAATTTTAGACCATCAGTGACATTCTTCCATTCAAAAACAGTCATACCCCCATAGCATCTTCTTTTAATTTCTATGTCTCTGCATCGATGTAACCCTAAATCATGAACTTTAAAGGTAAACCCAACCAAGAAAGAAGGGAATCATGAAAAAATGCCATAATTTTCCCAAAAGCACAAAATGTTGCCATCAGCCAGAAAATGGCTCCTGGTTTCCTTTTTTTTCTCCAGCATATACCTTACTGTTAAGACCAGGACTAAAACAAAAGATGACTCAAAAGTTTGACAGGCTATCAGTTCTTCAAATGAATTCCAAATACAACTGAGAATGAGAACATTTTATTGCTTTTTGTTAAAGAAATCCTTGAATTCTTGTGGCTAAAGGACAGAAGTAAACATGTGATTTTCAATGATCATTCCGAACAAGGAATCAATATGGGCTTAATTCAGTAACATAAAAGAGACAACAAAACCAATTTTTATGTTTGGCATGACATTGTAAAATAAAATATAATAACATCTGATTGAATGTTCTCTGCCTTTCAGAAGAGACGATATAAAAGGCAGGAGAAAAGATATAGATAAAGATAAATGAAAAAATATATGGGGGAAAAAAGCAATGATGCAGAAGGAATGGAAAGAAATAGAAAACTATCACAGGATGAAAAAGCAAACAAGATAGAGCAAATCAGGCAAATACTAGGAAATAGAATATTTTACTTTTTATATGCCTTCAGTAGTAAAAAAAAAAAAAGCCCACTTTCACTAAATATTGGTTGTGATTGAGTAGATAAAACGTCAGGGTAGGTTTGCCAAAAAAGAAAAACAAAGCCAGCCTTCCTATTAGAAAGAGTAAAATAGTCGATGTAGGCATATGATTTCGGTGTCATAAAAAGACAGCAGATTTTTATTTATTTTTATAGTGTCTTTACTGCTAAGGAGACATACTTGTAGCATTTTCTGCTACGGGGCACAAAAATAATTTCCACCTCTCCACTGGCCATGTACCAACTGCTCTCCCGTTCAAGTAATAAAATGCCTTGTGCTAGATCAAGCTAAAGAGTCCTTGTAATCCAAATTTTGCTTTAAAGTCTCCATCTTGCGATCTGAAATGCCTCTTTTCCTGGCGGAAGAGTGATAACAACACATGCAGGAAGGGAACTCTACGTATCCTTTACCATCTTATCACTTGGCATGCCTTGCGAAGCTGAATCCGAGTTTTAAAAAATAATTTCCATACCGGACAACTGCTGTAAGAGTGTTATATGATAACATTTACCTTTTTTCATATTTTTATAAAGACAAAAAAGAGCAAAATATTAAAATCCTAATCTTCCAATTCAATTAAAAAATAAAATTTTCAGATGCCTTTCCTTTATTTTATGGCTTCCAATGTTTGTTTCAATGTTATTTATCTCTTCTATTAAACAATAATGCATGCAAGCATCAGAGTGCAGATTCTTTGACTAATTCAGCCCGAGCTGCCATTATTCTAACTTGCAGGGGGGGGGGGAATAAGAAACAGAAGCCATGCCATCTCAATTATTGATCTTTTGAGCAGATCTGAGACAAATATAATAGTAGCTTTCTTCCTAATGAAACAAAATTTAGTTATTGGCTGCTTTAATTGCGGTTCTTACATTTTAAAATGTCAATGCAAAGAAAGAGTGGTGTAATACTGGTCTTGTTGTTCTTTCAAAATCACAACAATGCACAGACATCCCAAACGACAGAAGCAATAGCGTGGCTATTATAGAAAATTATAAGAGAAACTCAAGCCTTGGAAAATAAAATAAAATAAACCCAACCCCATAGTCAATTAATTTCACGGAGTTTGTCACATGGTTGTTTACAATGGAGCCACATGTGTGCTACCTTGGATTGCCTCTGCATAAATAAGTTCCAAATTGTTAAGATGTCCCTTTCCTCCGTTGTTCTCATGCTCAAGGACATTTGTTCAAACCGTACTATTCCTCCTACTCCCAAAGTAATAGCGGAGCACTGAAGGGCTAGAGCTATGAATTAAATTCTAAGAACACAAATACCAGAGGATTAGCCTTCAAATGTGGAGGGAAGGAAGGAAGGAGGGAGGGAGGGAAGGAGGGAGGGAGGGAGGGAAGGAGAGAGAATCAGAAAGAACATAGAAGCACTATTTGCTTTTAGCTTGTAAATAGAAACTTTCCTTGGTCAAGGCAACCTTAATTAGCATGCAATTTGTTCAAGCTATACAACTGTAATGATGCCACTAAATTGCATACAAATTCCTCAGATTGCTTGCTCAGAAATACACATTTTAAAATTTAATTCCGGTCCCACATGCTCTTTTGTTTCTGGATTTGCAACAGCTACAGAATTTTCATCTTTGTTTTAGTATTTCTATAACAAAGCCTCCTGGTGCTTGACTTATGAGTAGCATTATTATTTCCCTTCAATCTTTTCTGTTCACAACACTAGTTATTGTATGCCTGGGCCTTGTCCCTTTGACTTATATTTTTTTCAAATGACTGTTTTGCTGGATTGTAGTACTTCAGACTACAGCGATGAGGTGAGGGAGGTAGGAGGCTCCTGGCATATAGATAAAATGTGTTGAAATGCTAATTTTTATGTGCAAGAAATATTTTTTTTGGCAGCTGTGAGGATGAAAAGCATTCAAACTTAACACCCTATCTCACCCCTGCCTGCACCCAGAAGTGGCCCTGCTGATGGAAAAGCTATGTCATTTGATCTTGCTAGTTGTACTAAGTATTGAATCTCCAAACCACTTCCTTTCTTCTAGCCAGGTCTATTTATTTTCCTGCAAAAAATAATCTTCTCCCTTTCTAAAATAGTTATACCCACATACATTATGAAATATTGATTAGAAACCAACTAAGCTGAAGCCAATTCATGCAGTTAATGACTCATCCAAGGGTTTGTATGTAAGTGTGACACTATATACACATGTTAAATGTAGTCAAGATAAGGTGTGGATGATGATGATGATGATGATGATGATGATGATGATGATGATGATGATGATGATGGAGGAGGAGATGGAGGAGGAGGAGGAGGAGGAGAAGAAGGAGAAGGAGAGGGAGAAGAAGAAGGAGAAGGGGAAGGAGAAGGAGAAGGAGAAGGAGAAGGAGAAGGAGAAGGAGAAGGAGAAGGAGAAGAAGATGTTTGATGTTCTCATGGGAAAATATATTGAACATCAACAGTTCAGTTAGAGTATAAAAGAAAATATGAGATGTCAAGGACAAACATATAAGAAACTCTGATTTGTACCTACTGCTTGAGAATAATTTTCATTTAAAATTCTTTCCATCTTCCCAGGGCCAACAATATTTAGAAAATATTGTTATAAATATAAAGGAAAAGGTCATAATTGTATATTCATTATTAAAACTGTTTGCCTTTCCCTTCTTTTTATTTTCCCTTCTTATTCAAAGGTGCCTACTTTACTATTTTTCAGTCTTTTCCTGTTTCTGCTTTTTGATGCCTTCCATTAAAGATAGCTGGTGGAATTTTTAATTTCTTTAAAAAATTTCAAAACTTTCTGATGTTCCAGCCACTGTTCCTAGCCAAATTCTTTTCTCTTTGAGAGGTGGAGGATTTTATTGTTTATATATTCATTGAATTTACTGGAAAATTAATATATCTCTGTTCACTAGGTTCTTGTTAAATTAAATGAGAAACTGCACCATTGCAAGTTGGAAATCTGGGGATCTTAACAGTGCCTACAAAATCTTGCCTTAACAAGGAAGAGGAATAATGCTGCATAAATCACAAATATGAATCTCCAATACAATCTATGCCAAATATTTGGGATATGTTACTGTGAAGATTATTTTCCAAAGCACCAGAAGGCAGGACAAGAAACAATGGACGGAAACTAATCAAAGAGAGAAGCAACCTGAAATTAAGGAGAAACTAACTAACTGTGAAGACAATTAACCAGTGGAACAGCTTGCCTTCAGATGTTGTGGGTGCTTCATCACTGGAGGTTTTTAAGAAAAGACTGGACAGTCACCTATCTGGAATGGTATAGGATCTCCTGCTTGAGGAGGGGGTTGAACTACAAGACTTCCAAGGTCCCTTCCAGCTCTATTCTGATTAAGTTTGTGGTATCACAGGCATTCATCTCTGCAGAATTCTAGTGAACAGCAAGATTATATATTAAAACTTGGCCATTCCTCACCATACCTATATTTCTGTGAGCAAGTTGATCATTACAATGGACTCAGGGCCCAGAATCTCCCTATGGAAATAACTGAAAGCAATGCATGCAAATACAGTATAAGCAAACAAAACCCAAATATTTTATTTAATAATGTTCATTTCTATAAATAAATAAACAAACAAATGCATACATACATACATGCATACATGCATACATGCATACATGCATACATTCCATTCAGTGATGACTAAAGAGTGATCTTCTCAGAAAGGGTTAAAGCTGGCAGCTTTTTAAAATACAAATAAACACAGGGACTGTCGCATTGTGACAAAAGTGCTCATTTTGCACATGTGCGCTCGCTTCGCTCGTGCGCACGCCGATGTCACATCGAGGAAATGACCATCTGCACATGCGCAGAAGCCTCTGCACATGTGCAGAGGGTTCTTTACCAGCCGCAGCAACCGGAGAACCGGTTTGGGGGCGTGGACAGCCGGCCATCGCTGCTGGTTCAGCGAGCGGGTGCAAATTTCCGCCACTGTTACAGGAGAATCGGTCCAAACCGGCAGCAACGCACCACTGATACATACATACTGTTAGGATTCCAGTGAGCATTGTCATGTTATAAAGCATTTCAGGGCCATTGCAACCCTATAGGGAGAATGGGTTTTTTAGAGCGTCCAGCTAACATTTCTTTAACTTGCATATGGCATAGTAAAGGACACTTAATTACATGGCCATATCTATAGGTCAGAGGTAGATCCCATTTTTCCAGCCCGCAGAACACACAAGGTTCTTGTCACCAAATTCAGAAGCAAAAAGAATAATTTTCAGGGCCAACTTTTAAATAGGCTTCAGTAAGATTCCAAAAGGTCTATTAAACTTCAGCAAGGCATTTATTTGGGCCATAAATATGCAGAAAGCTGAAAATCCAATCCACGCACCCTGATTATATTGTAGTACAAACTGTCCTACATCTCTAGTTGCCTTCTAGTTGAAGCCAAAAAGGTGACTTAAAGTTGCATACTTTTGCTACACTTGACTGCTAATCATTACAGATGGATACTTACACATCACCCAGAAAAAATACATTACCTGGGAAAGAGGATAAAATATAAGTGACACATATGATGCAAAATTAAAGATAGTTTCTTTATCTGTAAAAAGACTATACTCCATCTCTGTGAAATAAGGTAATTTAGGTCCAGGTGAATTGCATACCTCTCAGTCAACCATGCATGTTCAGCTAACTCTTGAGGGGCAACATCAACATTTGGCATTCTGTTTTTGTTTTTAAGAAAAATCAAGATTTGCATTAGAAAGCCTTTCATAGGGAACTCTCCTGTCTAATGTAGAACATATGGTCATCATATAGCAAATAATCAGCCTAATCTAGCTCTGTTTGAAGAAGCTTGTGAAGACGTTAGTGTGCCTAGAGGAAATATTTATACTGTCCTAAATAGCTGCTTTAGCACACATCCTCATATTTATTTATATCTTAATAAACATAGTCTGACACGATCATAACCAGCAATAGACCACAGTTCCTTTCATAAGTACCTTGCTTTATTGGAAATTAATGAAAATGTTCTGCAAATCTGTGTTGATCACAGGTGTTCCTTCTGCCTTAATTAATTTGAGATAGATAATTGTTTGCTTTAATGGCTGATCTTCACAATATTTCCTCTTAATCTTCCCAGGGCATCACCAAGTGAACAAACATAGTAGCTGAGCTCAGCTTGTTGACTGTAATATTATGCTTATGTTTCTATATACTCCTGCCCAAGGCCACACTCCAAAAGTAGGGCATTAAACATTAACCATTTATATTACTTGAATAATTAAAATTAATGACCGATAGGATAGGTTGCCATATTTATAAAAATCAATCAAGTTCCCATCTATATACAGGATTCTCTTTTCAGGTTCATAGAAACGTGGTAGAGATAAGACAAACCAGGTTCACAGAGACATAGTAGATACAGAGTAGAAGTGGGTGGAAGGTTGAAAGAATATGAAGAGCCTAACTAGAACAGGAAGGAAGAAACTGGATTGAGATGAAGAGGTTTTCGGCTCAATTTCTTCAGAGAAAGAAAGGAGGGGAATGCTTCTTTAGGCATTACAAGAAAGGGTTAAATTCAACAAGTGGAGTTCTCCAAAGTGAGAGGTAACCTTATTTTAAAAAAAAAACCCCTCTATGATTTGCAGCACTGCATCTATTTGTTTCTCCTGACCATGCCTTTGTTTTCTATTAGTCTCTTCTTAGCAAGTGCAAGGCAACACTCCATCTCTTACCCCATACATGTTATTTACTTATAGAAAAGGTTGATGTTCCTATTTATTTTTATTTATATCCTGTTTTTATTATTTCTACAAATAACTCAAGAGCAAACACATTCAACACACTTTTCTCCTATTTTCCCCACAAAAACAACCCTGTGAGGTGGGTTAGGCTAAGAGAGCAGGACTGGCTCAAGGCCCATCAGCCTGCTTTAATGACTAAGGTGGGATTAGAAATCACAGTCTCCCGTTTCTAACCTGGTGCCTTAATACTATACAAAACTGGCTCTATTATATTTAGCAATAGCAATAGCACTTAGACCTACCGTATATACCGCTTCACAATGCTTTACAGCCCTCTCTAAGCGGTTTACAGAGTCAGCATATTGCCGGCAACAATCTGGGTCCTCATTTTATTGACCTCGGAAGGGTGGAAGGCTGAGTCAACCTTAAGCCTGGTGAGAATCGAACTTCTGAACTGCTGGCAGCCAGCAGTCAGCAGAAGTAGCCTGCAGTACTGCATTCTAACCACTGTGCCACCATGGCTCCTTTTTTTAACCTAATATAAGGGTAAAAGCAATACATAGATCATAAACCAAATTAATGAGCTACGTTTGGCCAACACACTAAACTCCAATGAAATTTATCACTCAGCCAACCTTGTTCAAAAATTGCCCTTGACAATAGCAATAGCAATAGCACTTAGACTTATATACCACTTTACGGTGCTTTACATCCCTCTCCAAGCAGTTTACAGAGTCAGCATATTGCCCCCAACAATCTGGGTCCTCATTTTACCCACCTCGGAAGGATGGAAGGCTGAGTCAACCTTAAGCCTGGTGAGAATCGAACTTCTGAACTGCTGGCAGCCGGCAGTCAGCAGAAGTAGCCTGCAATACTGCACTCTAACCACTGCGCCACCTCGGCTCTTGACCCATAAACCACCTTCTTGGCAGCAAACCTTGGACATGATCATCTTTGTTCTTAGAGCATTTCTGGTGATAAATCAGTAAACTTTTTTTTTTTTAAAAAAATCCATTTCATTTGATACTTGCTCCAAAAGCTCCTAATTGGTGACACTGGTATGGAAGAATAATATTTTAATTTTGAACAAACAAAGCCAGGTAGTTAAAATTTCTATGGCACTTTTTAGAAACTCCATTTTAGCATCCCCCCCCCATGATACTATGAAACCATTCCTGAGGCCTCCAGAGCAGATCCTCTTCCTAATAGATCCTATTAGTAAGGCCACACTTGGAATACTGCATCCAGTTTTGGTCACCACGATATAAAAAAGATGTTGAGACTCTAGAAAAGAGTGCAGAGAAGAGCAACAAAGATGATTAGGGGACTGGAGGCTAAAACATATGAAGAACAGTTGCAGGAATTGGGTATGTCTAGTTTAATGAAAAGAAGGTCTAGGGGTGACATGATAGCAGTGTTCCAATATCTAAGGGGCTGCCACAAAGAAGAGGGAGTCAAGCTATTCTCCCATGCACCTGAGGGTAGGACAGCAAGCA
>QLTV01000800.1:38799-56465 GCA_003457575.1 Thermophis baileyi
TGAAATAGTTTCTCTTCTTAGTAAACAGAAAGTACACCTGATCTCCCAAAACCATATTGTTTAATTATATTTGAGAATGAAAAGCTGCAAAATCAATTTACAGGTTCTTAGTTCTGCAAAGTGAGGGCACTCAGTAGTGTTGGAGAGCTGTTCTGGATACCATATGAAATGTTTTTATTCATCTAAGTTTCCATATAAATATAATAAATAAGAGGAATAGCATAAAAAGAGGGATTAAGCGTTTGCTTTTTTTCCCCCCTTCCTTCTTTCCTCTCCAGCTGTCTCCTAACCACACATCTTCTCTTCCCCATGGCTCTCTCCTCTCCCCAACCCTACCATTAGGCAGAATGAGTCTCAGGCAGTTGATTTGGGATGTCACAAAAAAGCAGCAATTTTCCAGTTATTTAATGTGTTGTTATTGTGTTTTTCCATCCCCAGGTGCCAAAGTAATTTGACCAGCCTCAATTATTATGCTTCCACCTACTCCATTGGCAAGGACAGAGTAGCAGTGCATGATAATTCAACTGATTTAAGGCCTCCATGTAACCGGAGGGTAGATTGGAATCTATGGGAAGCAATAGAATTTTTGCTCAATTACCGTTATGAAAAAAAAATATTCTCCTTTTCTCTCTATTTCCTCCCACCTGATCCTGTTTTTCTTATGCATTTAAAGGCAAAGACTACTGTAAACCGATCTGCAAAACCTTTTATGCAAGGAGCAGTATACAATGCTTTAAATAAAGGGAATGTGTTTATCTATAGCCCAATTACGTTGAAACACTTTGTGCATGCCTAGACCAGATTGCCCAATGCAAAACTCAGCACAATTCTTTGCAAAGGTTGTGTGGCATGGCTTTGCTGAGCCATGAACTGTAGAATCTTTGTGGCAGCCAACCGTAAGTTCTGCTAGCTCAAACAGAGAGTCCTTCAGAAGACTCTTCCCTGAATAATTTCAGGGTTGTCACAGTTTATAAAAGAAGAAACCTTGGAGGCTGAAAAAGGGCAATCTGTCCAATAATCAGATGCAGAAGTCACTGAGAGTCAGCGGGAGTTAAGTGGCATCTAAGTTGAAATAAAGAAATTAGTGAAACTATTCTTCTTGAAAGAGTTCAGAATACTGCCTAATTGTTCATACTAGCAATAGAAATAGCACTTAGACTTATATACTTATATACTGCTTCATACTTTACAGCCCTCTCTAAGCGGTTCACAGAGTCGGCATATTGCCCCCCAACAATCTGGGTCCTCATTTTACCCACCTCGGAAGGATGGAAGGCTGAGTCAACCTTGAGCCGGTCAGGCTCAAACTGCTGGCAGTCGGCAGAATTAGCCTGCAATACTGTGTTCTAACCACTGTGCCACCATGGCTCTTAAGTTTTTCTGCCTGGAAATAAGTCACTGTTATCAAGTTAAACTGAACAATGTTTATTTTATTTATTTATTATTAAATATATATGCCACCAAGAGGTGACTCTAAGCGGCTTACAACCAAAAACAAGATAAAATATTGAAATATTAAAATAATAAATATTAAAATTGATTTAAAATCATCGAAGATGGGGAGGAAAGGAGCGAAATGCATGCAGGGTGGAGGCGGAGACTTATCTCCATTAATCACTTCCAGAATGACACACCCCTGTCTGGGCCCAGGACCAATTGGCAGAGCCAGGTTTTCAAGCCCTTTAACAAGGTCAAAAGGGTGGGTGAGAATCTTACCTTGGGGGGAGGGCATGATGTTCCAGAGGGTGGGAGTCACAGCAGAAAAGGCTCTTCTCCTGGGCCCCATCATCCAGAATTCCTTGACTGACAGGGTCCATGGCATGCCGCTTCTGCCGGTACAGGTGGTTGGGCCAATCTCATTGGGATGAGATGGCTCCTCAGGTATGTTCAAAAGCCACCTACCTTGCCTTATTCCTTGCAGGTTTGCAAACTAATCCCAGCTTTACCCAACCTGGATGCCTTCCAGATGTATGGTCCACCACCTTTGCTAGCTTATCTCTATGAGGAGCGTCATCTCACTCAATGTTTTGCTACTTGAAAGGTTTATTTAAAATATTCCTAAATGAGTTTTCATTAAAATGCTATGCAGCGGGCAGCATTCCGTGCTAGATCCAATAAAGCAATTGCATTACAATATTGTAGTAGTCGACATACTACTTACATCCTGAAATACATCTTTTTTTCAGGCCAACAGTGGCAGCAACAATGGAGAAAGGAAATTAAAGGAAGATCATCAGCACAGGCTGGCTTAGATCCACAGAGAGATTACTCTTCAGTTATAATGACATGCGTGACAGATCTGTCTGGGAGGGAACTTTTTTTTATCAGTGCAACCCCATGTCTTTCAAGAGAGGCTATCAAATGCAATTAATTGGAGGCCAATAATCCCAACAATCTCTTCATTGTGGCCTGGTAAAAGGTTGGAAACAGGGCTTGCTTCTCAATGGGGGAAGCTTATTTAAAGCTCGTGTTGCCCTTTTTTATGGCTGCTGGCTGCCATCATGGATGACAGCCTGTCTGGATGTGCAGAGAATTCCAGGACAGGTGGCAAGGCGACACCTCGACTTTCAGACACAAACGCTAAGGAAACACACAGCCCTGCCGCCACTATCCAAGAAAGAAGATCGGAAGCTTTGGGCAATTTAATCAGACGGGGGCTTTAAATTGTGGCTTTGCAATTAAACGCAGGGTACTCATGCAGTTGTAATTCATTGCATCACTCGTGCACCAGGCTGTCCTGCAGACAAAAGCTGCCGGGTGCCTAAGAGTGAAGAAATAGGAAAGGATAATGTTCTAGGGGGTCTGGAGGTCTATGTAATGCTTTACGGTGCTGAAAATACCCTTGAGACCTGCTCTGCTATCTTGTAATTATGCACACATCGTCTGATTTATGTTCCATGTCTCCCAGCAGTACCGGCATGCTCTCTGCTTCCTTGGCCTATTTGTGCATAAAATGCTTGGTGCCATAATGTCGTAAAATAGGGTAGAGGCTCATTGCGCGAGTTACTATCAGATTCATGTGAGCAAAGGGTATAATAATCTAATGGTCCTTTTCAGCTAGGATAAATATGCACAATTTTGCCTTCCACGCGAAGCCACTGTGAAGCCTTTCCCACTGACGCCTTTGAGAAATGTCACTTTGGGATGATAGGTCTTTAATTCACCCACCTCCTTCACGTGATGATTATAGGTTTGGAACGACGAAATAAAAAAAAAAAACAACGAAGTTGGAAGGCTCATGCATGTGCATAGATGTCCATTATTTTATATCAAGCCACAGAGTGCGTTGCCCTTGGTTTCGGAGAACAGGGACTAGCTCACACCTTACAAAAGGGTTATTAAGTACTCTGCTATAAAAATGCTACTGGAACTAAGAGCATGAATATGTGAAGTGAGCCTCTGAAGGGATATAACTGCATGCCGAAGAAAACAACAGTAGGGGAAAGTGCAAGTATCATCTTCAAAATCCATTCCTGGAATCAGCAAAGATTTTCATTCGTATGCCATGTTCCTATAAGTGCATACATCCTTCAGAAACTATAACAAGAAGTCCTTTCAGACCTTCTCACTCAGAGCTAGATATTACCTGAGTGGCCTTTATATTAGCACCTAAATGTCAATCTCATTTCCACTTCTGTAACCTGAAAATAGCACTAAATAACTGTGGAAAATAATTATTTGCTCTGAAGTTAGAATGGGAAGGGTTTTTTGTTTTTTTTTTCCCCACTTAACGCTTTCTCGGTTGTTAGATTACAATTCCTATTCTTTGCAGTCACTGGTCAAACTGGCTGATTAGGATGGGAGCTGTAGTCTAACACTTATTTTTAGGTGTCTCCATACAGAAAACGGATCTATGCTGTTTTTCCAGCTGGTCTCTACATAACTCAAAAACAGAATGTATTGATTTCAGACTACTTCACTCATACTGAAAACTTCATGGCTAAGTTAAGTTCCACTGATGTCAGTTGGAATTCAGTGAAAGTAAATTAGCTCAGTCTTCTCTGTTTTCAGTCGCCATTAGAATGGAGCAGAATATCTTGTAAATTGAGAAAAATTAAACAACAAATACAGAGGTTACATGAAACTTCGTTCTTCTCAGAGTGAAGACTGATTAAAGATAGAGATACACAAGTAAACTAGAGAAAAGTATTCCAAAGTTAAAGAACTATCATTGAAAAAGTCTGCTTTTAGGTATTTTCAAGTTGTACCTCAGCATCAGTGGTGGGTTGCTACCAGTTCGCCCCAGATCGGGCGAACTGGTAGCGGCGGCGGGAGGCTCCGCCCACCCACCTGGACATAATCAAAAACGCTCTGCGCATGCGCAGAAGTGTTGCACATGCGCGAAGTGCAACTGTGCGCTCCCGTTCCCGAACCGGTAGTAAAGGTAAGTGAAACCCACTACTGCTCAGCATGGGAGGACTACCTCAGAAGATGATCTCAGGGTGTGGACAGGAACCTACAGGACTCCATTCCTTATTTCCTGTGGTATCAGCAAGCCCTGAAGATCTTATACTAGTATCTTAAATACTGATCAGAAGCAAACTGAGGACAGTAAAGATCATAAAGTACTGATGTGTTCATATCACCCAGTTGTCGCAAAGGTGCTTTTCCAAGAGACAACTAGGCTTTCTTTGTTTTTCCTTGAAGATGTTTCGCTTCTCATCCAAGAATCTTCTTCAGTTCTGACTTAATTGAAGAAGCTTCTTGGATGAGAAATGAAACATCTTCAAGGAAAAACAAAGAAAGTCCAGTTGCCTCATGAAAAAGCACCTTTGGGACAACCATGACTTGGATGACTGATAATCTCTGTAGATGTATCACCCAGTTCCAGTCAATACTTTTGCTGCATAGTTTTGTAAGAACTGAGTTTCTGAACATTGCAAAAGATAACTGTAGGTATAGTTCCCTGCAGTAATCTAAACAAGAAATTACCAAGACGTGGTTTATTACAAGCAAGGCAATTTTTATTCAAGTGAGGTTATAGCTGGTGCATCAACCTGAGCTGATGAAAGGTCCTTGGTGTCACATTCCTCTTATTTATTCATTTGTTTATTTACTGCATTCATTTATGTACTATTTGACCCTCAGATTCTAGGCAGTTTACAGTAATAAGCATGCAAAAAACAAACAAACCCATAGTGTAAAACATTACCCAAACATTGATCTTCCATAAAATCGTGATTATCTAAAATAAGGCTCTCTCAAAACCCACATACCAAACAAAAACAACAAATGATGGCCAAGGCCACCACTGATAGTAAAATATCCAAAAAGCCAGTAACACAGGAAAAATGTCAAAGATGGATCCAGAACTTCTCCAGCAGATTAATGAGGCAGCACTTGGAAGAGTTACCTTCTTTGCAGTTTTGTTTGACCTTTATTGCTTGCTCCTAAGATTCTTCCTTAAGTGTCTTCGAATCTTTCTGATACATCCCAAACCATCTAACAAGGCCCTTGGTCCAACTCACAACTACCTTTGACTAAATTACTGCCATTGAATCTAGAGGATGAACTATCCACCGACAGCGCTAGTAAAAAGTGGCTATTAATCTCCGACCCTCTCTCCTACTTTATTGGGCTTCCCTTGGCATTAGATCTGGTTTGCCAAGTTTCTAGAGAAACAGCAGCAATAAATTAGGAAACAGTTACACGCAGGAAGATCTACAGAGAACAAACAATGTGAGGATTTGAAAAAGGAACAAGGCTACAGGTAGAGGTGAACTTTCCCAAAGGACACAACTTATGATCAGGAATGTCTGGTGGGTATAACCTGGCAGTTGTGAGAATTTCTCACCCTTGATTCATATGGCTTTACAACATGATAGGAGAGTTAATTGTGGGGGTTTTTTTCTTGTTTGTAGTAATTCAGACTACAAAAAGAATATATCTGCTACACAGTATTTTTGCAGGAGATTTAATAAAATGGTAAAATGGGATGGAAAGGACCGGTATGCCTCTTATGAAACAATTTGTCTCCTTTAGCAGCTTTGTTTTAAAATTATGAATCAATTAACTTTTAAAGTCTATGAATGAACAGCTGCTAACATATACAACAGGGGTAAAGCAAAGGTTAACCGAGTTATTTAGCACTTGAAGATCATATTGATCACAGCACTGAATGTTTTAGGTAATAAAGGCACAAGGGAGTAACCCTTGTAATGAAAAGATGAAATGGAAAACCATTACATCATCATCATAATCATCATCATCATCATCAATAATCCAGGGGATAGTAGAATAGAAGACATCGAAGTGGAGAAGACAATATAGTATCAAGATCTGAAAATCAAAGCACCTGTGGTATTTCGAAACACTTCCATGGCTTCATTGAATGAAGAATGAAGAAATACCGCAGGTGCTTCCAGAAGAATGGAAAAGAGATTCAGCTGACTTTGCTGGAACAGCAATCTAGAAACCTCCCCTGCATCCCACCAACCTTCACCTCCCAATGATCCTCACCTGATGTTTACCTCCCCATCACAAGACCCTCACCTGATGTGACCCAGATGAACACTGACACACCGTATACTCTGCTAAAGATGTTACCTAGCCTGGTAATGAAATGTTCAGAAACAACCCACATGCTCAGAGAATGAATCTCCACCTTCAATCTAGAAATAAATCAAGAAATTATCTGAGCTAGTACTCTGAACTTCATCCAGCCTGTAATGAAGAAGAAAAGTCTAAAACCTAACTAGTGGAATAAGTTGTCCCAACACAACTTCAGAAGTTCACAGCTGATAGGGGAAAAAAGTCCTTCGGGAGTTGGGCGGCATATAAATTTTATAAAATAAAATAAATAAATAAAATAAAATAAAAGCAGTGAAAAATCATAGCAGCAGATCTGGATTATTATTATTATTATCTAAAGCAAGCAAATATTTGTTTTCTAAGCTATTCGTTGACAAAGTGCTATGAAGCCAAAGGAAACTTTGGGGACAATTGGTGACCAATCTAGATTTCAAAATGTTTAACAGCGCTGCACATTTGGGGAGTGGGAACATATTCTCATTGTCAAGAAACTTTTAAACTTCAGAATTTGCATATAAAAGCAAGTGCAAAACCTCCAGCTAGAAGTGCATCCTGCCCTTAGCACAACTTTCAGTTGACTGACTTTTGAAATATAGTGCCTTTATTGCCTGCTGAAGCTGTATCTCTCAATGAACTCAGAGGAAAATTCCTTACAAACTACAGAAATTTAACTCTTTAAAGTTATTTAAAAGAAAGAAAGAAAGAAAGAAAGAAAGAAAGAAAGAAAGAAAGAAAGAAAGAAAGAAAGAAAGAAAGAAAGAAAGAAAGAAAGAAAGAAAGAAAGGGGGTGGGGAATCAGACATTATTGCACTGTTCATGGCCAAGCAAGGAAATAATGCACAGAGTTTTACCTACATTATTGTTAGATGAAGTGCCAATCAAAAATGCAACCTTTGCTGTTCAGAGTTTAGAAGTTCTTACCAGAGGCTCAAATGGCTGGGAGATTAGCCAGAAATCTGACAGAAAAATTCCCTGAGATAAAAGCATGGCTGCTAGGAGATAAAGACCGAGGAACCCTTTGAGAATTTCTTGAAATTCAGATGAAAGAAAACTGAGGACCTGAAAATGAAATATGGGAATAGCATCCAGGTAACTTTTAAGAGAGGCAATAGCAAAACTGTTATGCGCCTGGATGGCTACAACATCAGTAGTCCAGGAAGCATTGTAGCAGATCTGAAACATTATGTAGGCATGTCAACGTGGCAACTTTGTGTTCAACAGGGCTATGCCAAGCATTAAAGTCAGGCTTTGCTTCCACATTGCTTTGAGTGAAGCAACATGATCCCTGTATTTCAAGATGCCATGTTGCGTCTCTTGGCATCCCTTCTGGGACCTCCTTGGCAGATACTGTAGTCAGAAAAGGCTTTTGACTATGCAGAAGAATTTTCAAGTTCTTGGACAAGGCAGAGTGAAAACAAAATGTCTCACTGAAAAGAAACATTTGGCATGCACCCCATGGAGACTTAGGCTGAGGGTTATGTGATCCCTAATTGTTTAGGATCCTTCTTGGAGGTAGAAAGAATAAACAAGGGGCCATAGCAACAGTAAGCAGTACTGTGTTTCCCCCGAAAATAAGACATCCCCTGAAAATAAGCCCTCCTCCAAAAATAAACCCTTCCCCAAAAATAAGCCCTCTCAATATTTAACCATATGCGCAGCCAGTCCCCGCCATTTCCTCTGGTTAGGGTTAGGGAGAGAGAGCTGGAAATCAGGTAAGACGGCAAGAGGAGCCCCATCTTGCTTCACGCGCCCAAAAATAATAAGACCTCCCTAAAAATAAGGCCAAGCACTTATTTCGGGGTTCAAAAAAATATAAGACAGGGTCTTATTTTCAGGGAAACATGGTAGTTTAAAGGAAAAGTATATATTCATATTTAGGACTATTTCCGGAAGGATTTATGTATTTATTAGATTTATATCCCACCTTTTAATCAAGAACTCGAGGTGGCACAGACAGCGGCCCCTTCTATTGTTCCTCACAACAAACATGTGGTTGGGTAAATTAGGGTGAGAGAATGTCATTGGCCCAAAGTCACCCCGTTAGCTTTCGTGGCTGAGGTTGGATTAGAACCTGGGTCTCCCCTCTCATGGTCCTGCATCTGACCATTATTGTACCAAAACTTAAGAGACTAAATATTTTTTGACAAAGTTCAGTATGGTTGATCTGACATGTTCCCTGTACCTGCCCCAGAAGCAAGCCTTTCCCTCACAGGAAAAAGAAGTAATATTCTAGAGTTATTAGGATCTTTTAAAAATATCAGGCACACCTAGTTTCAAATTTCTGTTCTATCAAGTATCAGCTCAGTGGCTTTGACTGCGTCTCTAAGAAGAGATGTTTATTAATTTCAGTTTTGGTGAATTCTGTTGTGAGATTATTTGATCTGCACCTCCCAAATCCATATGCAAATCAGAAGATAATTATTCTCTTGAATTTGCATTTCTTTGAATGTTTTGATGGAACTCTCAAACATACCAAAATTGGTTTTAAAGTAAGCATTTTAAAATGTGTATTTTAAGACAGTATTTAAATACTTTTTCCTCCTTCTAGATTTTTACATACATGCAGAAATAAAATAGAATAGATTTACAAATAAATAAATAAATCTGACACCCTGGATCTGTTTATTTCTATCTCCAAGCCTGTAAACACTTGTTTTAACACAAAAAGCAGGTGAGCATGTAACCCAACTCTGGTTAAAAATCTGTTTTTCTAAGGTATGGGATATTGCTGAGATAATATTGAACTCTCAGATTTTATCTACAGAACACACTGTATCTTTTGGATATTACGCTTTTGATCCCATGAGTTGGTCTGTTGCAATTGTCTTTGCTAAATTGAAATTAAGTCTCAGGTGGCATAACAGAACTCAGTTTTAAAGGAAACATTCAAAGCATTGGACTGGAAATATAATGTGTGAACCTGAAAAAATCAGCAGCAGGTAAAATCCTCCCAATTTGCTCATTATATTTCTCAATCAATAACTGGAATCAAGCAAAGTAATTTGTATAAAAAACAAAACAAAACTGGAGGATTATATTAACTCAGATTTTTTTTTTGACCAACTACTCCATAGATTGTTGAAAAGGGTAGACTGCATTTTAACAAAGACAAAACATAAAAGTTCATTTCTACAATTCAAGCAGCATTTATCTTTCAAAATATATTGTGCACAATAGCAAAGACTTTTGCAAAGAATTGACAAAGCCAAAGAAAATTGTGATTGTACATGTTAAGAGAAGGATCATTAGAAAGGAATCAGAATATATTAAGGAGAAAGGCAATAACTGAAAGTTACCGAAAAACATAGCAAGAAAGACCAAAAGGCAATATATCACCAGAATTAATAATAATATCTCAAAAGCCTAGGCAATGTCATCCTTTTCTTTCTTTTTTTAACTTCTCTGTAGTACAGCAAAGCTAAATCTGCAATCAGCATAATCTATATTTTCAGGACTTCTACATTTTAACAGACACCACAAAGCAAGTCAAATACCAGCTAGGAAACATTCCTTCAGGTTGACTTTAATGGCTAAAGGAGCAACCGGAACAGAAGGCAATGGTAATACACTTCACATAAAATGTTAATTCTTTAAATAAATGCAAGTGATTGAAAATGGGCTTTCTAAAGTTGAACTTGATTCGTCCATAAATGTGCTGCTTTGGTAATAACATTGGCAGCACAAAAATGAATCACATTTAAAATGGCTTAATTTGCCAAATCGGAACAAGATTTAAAACTATAGAGCACTGCAAATAGTCCTTTGGGAACGTGTCTGCTGGTTTGCAGGGAAGCAATTGTTGCTAGGGAAAATAAGGAGTAAGCAGATAAAGAAGAATGGTGCATGGACAATTTTAACTGAGCCATGAAAAATTGGGAAATTTATGGGCTAAAGCTACTTCCAGGTCCACATAGAGAACTCCCAAAGGTCACATAATACATTAGTGCTGAGTAATTGGCCCAACCAGTGGTAAATGTGACATATCTTCATGCCTCTTTAGCTTTCTGCCAACGTTCATTCTTGCCCCTAACTTAAGGCTGGCTTCTTTCTCTGAGCCCAAAGCTCTAAGAAACCATGCCTCACATTGCAATAAAAGATGATCTGAAGACATAGATAGGCAGAAGTATAGGTAAACAGGAACAGTACTTTATTGGGATGGAGAGTTACACTGTAGAAAGTGGGAATTACAGCTGTCCACCAATTCTGTATGAATCTCGGACTTCACGTGAATCCAAGCAATTCAAGGTACAATCATTTTTAACTCACTCAAAGCACTGATTGAACAATGCCATTATTGAATAAGGTGATAACTCAAATGGAGAGCAGAAAATCCTATTTATTGAGATCCAGCCTGATTTCCTTCATGTGATAACAGGAGTACGTATCCAACCCATTTCATCCAGTTGACTATCTGTCAGGTTCCGGTAGAGTAAGAAAGAGTCCACACGCAATCCTGGCTTGTAATAAAGTCTTTACTTCTCCTCTGGCACGAACTGATGAACACTAGCAATAGCAAAGTGTAATTTTTGTCAGAGCTGTCTACTCCGTGCTCCCCACCAACTTTATGCTACCCACACCACACCCTAGTGGTTAGTCCATATCCAATCCGTTTGCCAGGCTTGTAATCAGCTGGGGCTTGTGATCAGCCATTATTGTGTCCTAGCACGGCAAGCCCTACGGAAAATGACGCACACACACTGTTTGTCAAATAATATTCTTTAGTACTAATAAACTTCTTAGTAACTAGAGGTTAAAGTCATTAAATCATAATAAAGTCCGTCGTGCCAAAAAGTCCGGTATAAAGTTGGCCAGAATTCAAAACCCCCAAAGTAAACAGGCCATTAGTCCATCTGTTATCAGTGACTCACAGACGTTGGCAAGAAGCCCGGAATGAATTAGGTCAGCAACTGAAAATCCAAAAATCAAAGCCGTAGAAATCCCAAGAGCAGCAAGACGTGGTCAGAGACAATGTAAAACGTTGTTTCCAGCGTTGGCTTCAGCGTGCTGAAGCCTTAAATAGCCTTAGGGCGTGGCTAATCAGCCTGCAGAGTTACACACNCGTGAGACCTCCTCCTGCATAGCCACTCCTGCCTGCTGGCTGCCCTGCGTGCCCTAGCATCAAGCAGAGGCTCCTCCTCTTCTCCTGAGTCACTCAGTTCCCACTGAGGAGGTGCAGAAGGCCCTGGTTGGCTGTCATCCTCTGGCACTGAGTCCCCCTCGGTATCTAACTCAGGTGCCAGGTACACAGGATGATAGTGCTGCACCACAGTCGGCTCTTGGTCCTCTGGATCCATGGGTGGCTGCGCGGGACTTGGGCGAGCCACAACAGCCGTCCCCCAGCTGCTAGCCGGCCGCGTCATCCTTCTCAGCTAGTCCCAAGCGTCGCAGGGTTTTCTGACGTCATCAGTAGTCGTTCAGGCTTTCCCCGATCACAGTAGCAAGCCCTCATGTGCACCGTGGCTTCCGGACAGCAGGAATGGCTGCCAGCGTCATCCCAGGTTCTGCGCCCCATTCCCCAGCCCGAATGACAGCTCTGGGCCGGCAGGCTCGCCGGAGCTGACACTATCATTACAAAGAACAGAGAAGGTCAGACACATACAGATCCAATCATTAGCTACCATCATTTTTGCTTGCATGACAAATGAGGTAATCTGAGAATTGTATCAAAAGGTTGGTGCACTTATTTTGCAAAGGTTTAGGCATGAAAGCATCATGTAACTGAGGAGACTGACACTGCCTGGCTTAAGAATGTCCTGATAGGAATAAAGGAAATACATCAAAACTTTGTGTGTCATTATTTTATACTTTAATGAAGCAAAGAAAAAAATAAACAATTTCATACCTATACATGGTTAGCTTGATTGTTTAAAAAAATTATGAGCATTTCCCAAGAACAACAACAGGTACAAGCTGCTTGATAGGGAGGACTGACAATGAATTCTTCCCAAGAGGGAAAGCAATTCCTCTAAGCAATTTAAAAAAAATGTCCCTAAGAAAACTTGCTGTCATAGATCAGGTATTTCTCATTACAAAAGCAGAAAAATGTACATCGGCTTCCAAGGAATTGCTTCTAAAATTACAAATCCAGGTGGGCAGTTGTATTAACAGAGTAACCTTCACAATTGACAGGGCTTGTGGAAAACAGTATCAGTCATCATAGCCCAGTAAAAATAGACATCTAAAATAGAAGAGTCAGGAAGGGCTTATTACAAAGAGAGTATTTACCAGATCTGCACAGAGAGAGGAGTTAGAAGTTTAAATTGCTGATAGAGGAGGAAAGGAGAATGGGGTGATACAATATAAGACATATTTGTCTTAAGAAGCCTCATCTCATCTCCAATTTAATATTCGAACTTTAAAGATATGATTGTTAGAAATTCTGGAACTTGTACATAGGCCCAATGCATTGGTAAACTCCTAGATGAGAAAAGTTGGACTTAGTGGTGTGCTTCATCACTGGCGGTTTTTAAGAAGAGGCTGGACAGCCACTTGTCTGAAATGGTATAGGGTCTCCTGCTTGAGCAGGGGGTTGGACTAGAAGACCTCCAAGGTCCCTTCCATTCTGTCTTCTGCTTCTAGTGACAAGCTACTGCTGCCTTATTAACAAAGAATCAAATATTAGGAATTCCATCTTTTGGCTCAAATCTTGAGTGAGAGAGATGTTCCTCTTCTAAAACATTTAGGGGATAACTGTAATGTTGCCTTCTGTAATGGTAAGATTCATGCATGGATTCCCAAAGCCTTCCAAACTCTACATTTCTGTCTGTATTCAGTGTGCTGATGCCTAAGAATCTCCTTGATTTCCCATTTTAATAGCATTGTGTCTGTTTCATCAAGATGCTAACCCACTGTAGCTCTAATTTAACTCATAAACACAAAGGATGCTTCCCACTTAATTATCGTATTTTTCGCACTATAAAACACACTTCCCCCCCCCCCAAAAAAAGTGGGTGGAAATGCCTGTGCGTCTTATACAGCTAATATTGCGGCAGGGGGAGGGGGGGGTGGCAATCGGCGGTGAGCGGCAGTGGCGGCGAGCAGCGGCAGTGGCCAGCGGTGGCAGCAGCAAGCAGTGGCAGCGGCAGCAGCTGTGGCAGCAGAGGTGAACGGCGAACGACGGCAGCAGTGGCGATCGGCGGCAATAGGTGGAGATCGGCGGTGATAGGCGGCGGCAGCGATAGGTGGCGATCCCCGCCATCTAGAACAGCTGATCGGTGGTATTCCAGGAGGCCGATCCAACCACCAATCAGCTGTTCGGAAGTGAAGGCTCCAGCGTTCCCCAGCAGCGGCAGCGGCAGCGGCAGCAGCTCAGCTCAGTTGACTGGTAGTGGGCGCAATGGAGCGGAGCCCTGATGAGTCACATGCTGGGGCTGCGATAACGTGCTGAAGCTGACCAGGCTGTTTGCTGTTTGCTGCAAGGACACTAGCCAGATGAATTCGGATGGATGCTGGGAAGCAAAGGCAGATTTTTTTTCTTGTTTTCCTCCTCTAAAGCTAATGTGTGTCTTATGGTCCAGTGTGTCTTATAGTGCAAAAAATACGGTAATGACACGGAAGGAATATCTGGATTCTTTGAACCTCTCTTATGAAGAATTAGGGAACATTTTCCTCCATCTGAGGAGCCACAGCTAACTATAATGCATATAGATGTACATTACACAGTCACTAAATGAGACAGTTGCTAAACAAGGAGTATCAGCCTATACAACCTAGGAGACAAGGTTACAAGCAATCCTCAAATGTCTTCTGGTTTTGGTTCAGAATGTGAACAGCTACTAGAAAGGAGACAGGGAAAAGGATAACCTAATGGGGGCAATTATATTAATTATATTTAATTAATGTTATACAGGAAATTCTTGACTTACAACCATTCATTTAGTTACAGCGGCACTGGAAAAAGTGACATGTCTGTTTTTCACATTTATAACCAGAGGTGGGTTCCTCCGGTTCGGACCGGTTCTTCTGAACCGGTAGCGACCCGCTGGTGATGTCACGATGACGTCACGGATCTGGTTCGGTTGGTGCCGGTCTGTGGACGCCGCCATCTTTTTTTAGATTTTTTTTAATTTATTTTTTTGGAATTTTTTCTTTTTTTGGAATTTTTTCTGGGTTTTTTTTCTTCTGCGCATGTGCAGCACTGCGCATGTCCAGCACTGCGCATGCGTCGCCATCTTGTTTTTGGCTTTTTTGGGGGGGGGATTTTTTTTTTAAAAAAAATTTGCACTGCGCATGCGTCCACGAGGTGTGGCCACGCGGTGCGAGAGGAAGCGAACCAGCAGCGAGGTAAGTTAGACCCCACCCCTGCTTATAACTGTTGCAGCATTCCTGTGTTCATGTGATCAAAATTCAGATGCTTGGCAACTGGTGCATAGTTATGGTGGTTGCAGTGTCCCAGGGTCATGTGATCACCTTTTGCAACCTTACTAACTTAACAACTGTAGTGATTCACTTATCAACTGTGCCAAGAAAGGTCGTAAAATGGAGCAACATTCACTTAACAATTGTTTCATTTAGCAACAAAAATTTGGGGCTCCATTGTGATTGTAAGTCTACCTGTAGGATATGAAGTCAAACCTGTTTGTGTTAAAACCCAACTATTTCTTTTCCCTGGCTTTCAGAGTAGGCCCAGTATTGCTGCAAAAGATTATGGGTCAGGACCAAGAGTTGCTCATGATTTGGGCAAAACTCCAGATTCCTGGGTGTTTTAAGTTGGCCATGATATGCAGAAGTGATGCCAAGCTTCTAGAAGCTTCCACGGATATCTTTTAGAACTGGCTTATCGCAAAACGTTCTTTATGCTTTCTTTTCAGCACACCAAAGGGGAGGGGGGGGAGAAAGTAACAATTCTTTTCTAGGAAAACACTCTTTCAGTTTTGGAACCCCAATCTTGGTTCAATTTCCTTAGGATTTCAAATTCAGAGATAACCTCTTGCAGCTCATTTTGGTTTCAAAGTTACAATATCCTGTAGCACTACAGAGATAATTAACTACTCCCAAAGTTATACTATCTGGTATTAACACTGTAAGCGTCAAGCTGCTCTATATTAAAAGCCATCAAGTGTCCTTTAAGCAAAGCTATTACACAGGACAGCTGAGATAACAGGGCACGTCAAATGGAAATTTGCAAAATGTCAGCACGTCACTGTCTGGCCATTTTTAATGACAAGGTCCAGATGGTCAATGAGATGGCCTGAGATTATAATCCACGTGCATCCAAGATTTTGCTGGGTGGGGAGCTTGTTTTAGACAGCGTTCTTATTATGTAGCTCTTTAGTTTTGCCTGTTAAACTCAAACCAGTGGACGATTTTTAACAAAGAAAGTCAAAAATACTGATCAAGATATACTTTTAAAATATATTTTACCTACCAAAATTAATTCCATTGTTATTGTAAAGACCCCACTGTCCTTTATCAATTTACTATTGGTGTGTTAGTTTTCCATAATTTGCTATGCTGTCTGGGAATTATTTAATATATTATGCAGTTATACAGTCATCCATCTTGCAATCAACTCGGAGCAGTAAATAACATAAAACCATGCCTAGGAAAGATAGAAAAATGATAAGAACAGTAAGATTAGGTAAAAAAAGCATCTTAATCAAGCAGACCAAACACAGATGGGTGATGAACTCTCAATGGAGATAGAGGATGAGATTTGAGGAACTCTAATCTCTATGATAAGAATGCACATGGTTGAGCTGGTGTAAATCATAGTCATTTGCTAGTTGTTATCTGTTGATAAAGGGATTCTCCTCCTCCTCCTCCTCCTCCTCCTCCTCCTCCTCCTCCTCCTCCTCCTCCTCCTCCTCCTCCACTACCACCACCACCACCACAACCACCACCTCCTACTCCTACTCCTACTCCTCCTTTCTTCTTCTTTTTCTTTTTCTTCTCCTCCTTCTTTTCCTCTTCTCTTTCACCTCCTTCTTCTGCTCATCCTTTTTTTCCTCCTCTTCCTCCATCTCCTCCTCCTCTTCCTCCTCCTCCTCCCTATATAGTTTCTAAACTATGCCAAGCTTTAAATCCCAAACACCTTACTGTTGGCCATTCAATATGTGGAAGGCTTCAATTTCTCTACTTTAAAAAAAGATGCTCAAAATAAAATAAAATAAAATACATACATGCTGCTGAGTCATGTAGTTGAGATGGGCAGCCATATAAATCAAAATATGTACATACATAATTGTACATACATACATACATTATGTATGTACATATTTTGATTTATACCCACACCAACATCAAACAGCACCAGTTTGATTGGAACAACACAAAAATCCTCAGCCACGCTACACCTGCCATGCTCGTGAGTTCATCGAAGCCTGGCACTCCACAAGCAAGTCCATCAACAGACACACTGACCTACAACAAGACTACGAACCCCTCAGAATCCAAATCAACCGCACAGCCAACCAGAGACAGCACCGACCCTCAACCAACCCATGCAATTCCCCCCCACCAGCAGTTCACCTCCCACTGAGCCTCACCTGATATAACCTCCCTATCACAAGACCCACCACAAGACTCTCACTGATGACTCACACCTGACTTATTACAAGACCCTCACTTGACACACCCACACCTGAAGCCCTTATAAACAGAAGAACATCGACACTGACATTACCTAAACTCCACTGAAGATGTTACCTAGCCTGGTAACGAAATGTTCGGAAACCAACCCACAAGCTCGGAGAACAAACTTTCCCCCTCATACATAATTGTGTCATGATCTGAAAAGTCCACAATTTCACATAAGACATAACTTTATTTATTTATTTATTTATTTATTTGTCAAACATGTACAAGATAGCAGGTATAGGTATAATCATAAACATAATCAAAGTGAATACAGATAGATGAAGACAATAGGACAGTAGGACAGGGACGGTAGGCACGCTGGTGCGCTTATGCACGCCCCTTACAGACCTCTTAGGAATGGGGTGAGGTCGACAGTAGACAGTCTAAGGTTAAAGTTTTTTGGGTTTGGGGAAGAAACCACAGAGTCAGGTAGTGAATTCCAGGCATTGATCACTCTGTTGCTGAAGTCATATTTTCTGCAGTCGAGTTTGGAGCGCTTTACATTAAGTTTGTATCTAGTGTGTGCTCGTGTATTGTTGGGGTTGCAGCTGAAGTAG
>QLTV01000800.1:66039-91479 GCA_003457575.1 Thermophis baileyi
GTATTCAGAAGTACAGCAGTCTCCTTACCAGCCTTTCTTTGTCTTAATCAGCAAACAAAGATTATCTACTATCACAGATAGCTAGCTACACACAGAGCTTACTTTCAGACACGAAGTCACTCAACATTGAATCAGCAAAAGAGAGAGAACTAACCATGTTCTCTAGCTCCCTCTTATGGCCGTTACTGCCAGTCAGAATGCACCAATGCATTTAAAGCAATATTACATATATACATTAGACAGTGATTTGTGGCTTGTTTATATTAACCAACCCAACCGTTTGGACAGAGTCCTAACATTAACAGCGGTGGGTTGCTCCCGGTTCGGCCCGGTTCTTAGAACCAATAGCGGCGGTGGCGGGAGGCTCTGCCCACCCGCCCGGGGCGCTTCTGTGCATGCACAGAAGCGTCGCGTGCACGCGCAAGCATGTGCGTGAACCAGTAGCAATGGGTTTTAGAACCCACTACTGGTCCAGAACTATTACTTTTTGCTGCCCTTCCTCACATATATTCACTACCACCTTCATATTCTCCATTGCAACTCAGCTCTTCCAGGGAGCCTATGACCTAACTCAACACTTGAACGGTAGACAGAAATATAGGACTTCAATAGCTTAATAATTTTCCCAAGATGATTACCAAGTTGAAATGCTCAAACATTTAAAATATTATAAGGGTCTAAATGTTTCATTTTTCTCATAGCCAATATTAGAATACTTACTTTTTGGTACTTACTTTTCTGATTGTTACTTTGGCTTTCTTATTGACACAGCAAATTTGTATTTTTTATCTTGATTCATGTATGATGGCATATAAGACACTCAGAATCACTTGACTGAAATATAAGTAAATAAATAAATAAATGCATAAAGGGCAAACTGGGGACAAAAGAAACTAAAATGTATATGGTGGCTCAGTTCATATAAAAATTGGGGCACAATTTCATGGTTTAGTGTATTGTGCAAAGTCAGGAGCCAGATTAATCCCAAAAACTATGGGCAAATATTATGTTATATAAAAACAGCCATTGACAAAGCTTTTCTGGTTTAAGAATTTCACAAAACAAATTCAAGGCTGGATCCTCTGAAATCAATACTGAGCCTTTTGTGTTCATCTTAAAGACAAAATAAATAAATAAGCTACAACATCTGGCCTTGCCATTAGATATAGATTGCTAAGCTAAATAAACCCATAACTAATACAACAAAGTTCAGCGGACAAAATTTTCAATTCAGCAGACAAAAAATAAGAACAGAGATCAATAGCTATTCAAAATCTGACACTAAGGATCCATGAAATGGGTTTGGATAAATAATGTACTGAACGTTGTTCCCATGTCCTTATGACATTCCTGATTTGATGGAGAATATACTGTATATACATATATATCTCAAATAATCTTCAAAGAAGAATCTAATATATATAATCTTCAAAGATTATAAGATTATTTGAAGATTATGTGTGTATGTGTGTGTACAGTGTGTGTGTTTGTGTGTGTGTGTGTGTGTGTGTGTGTGTGTGTGTGTGTGTGTGTGTGTGTATACAGGGGTGGGTTCTGGCTTACCTTGCTGCCGGTTCGCTTCCTCACGCTTCGTGCAGGGGCGCACGCATGCGCATTGCTAAAAATCCAGCTTCTGCGCATGCGCAGAAGCAAAAAACAAGAGAGAGCCGGTTCGTGGGCATGTCCAGCTGGCCATCACTGCTGGTTCGGCGAGCAGGGGGAAAATTCCCGCTACTGGTTCTAAAGAACCAGTCCGAACTGGCAGGAACCCACCTGTGTGTGTGTGTGTGTGTGTGTGTGTGTGTGTGTGTGTGTATTCAAAGAAGTATCTGCTGCATACATTTTCTTGGGTATAACATGAAGTTCTAATATTAAATCTAAGTTGGAGAGAGTGTCTACCTCTCCTTCACATCTTCAGATCCCAAGAGTAGATATTATAAGGAAGAAAATTCATTCAATATTTTTTCCCAGCCTAAGAAATTTAAGCAGACACAAAGGATGCAGAATGCTGGCAAAGAGCAAATCAGAAAATGGACCCACAACCACAGCATGTGTTATCACCTCTCCATGATAACGTAAGCTCAATAACAAGCCACATCAATAGAAGTGCTAAAGCACCCTGAACATGAATTAGACAAATGGATGCAGAGGAAGAAAACTTTCAGAAGACTAGAGGCCAATTTTCCACACTATAAGTTCAGCCAACTTGAAGTGCAGTTAGATACTAATATTTTCCACTGTTATCTTTTCCGAATTCTGGAGGATTCCACGGGTGTCACCTTCAATGGCAGCAGCGCCAAGGGGCAATTAAGTACTGTCACTGAAGCTGCAGTAGCACTTTTGTCAGTATGAGTTAAAATAATCCAGCTTCTGATAAGTGGCTCTACATGGTGCTGCAATGATTAGAATCAGATAAACTATGAATCATTCAGCTTTAAGATGGGAAACGGGGAGACTTATGTGGCCTTGTGTCGACTGCTACTGCTGCTTTATGTAGATCAAATTGAACTTCAAAGCACGGTGCTAGATCAAAACTGATGCTCTGGAAGAATGATTTGAATATCAGGTTTTATGCCTCCAGCTAATTAATATGCTCAATGACTATTTCAGCTGTTCTAAGAAGTTTCATGGGAGGTTTAGTCACTGGAAAGCTTTAAAAAAAAAAAAAACCCAAAGCACACCAAACTTTTCTAAGCTCCTCAGATAGGAAAATGACCGTATTTTCTTTTCTATTGATTTTAATAAATACATACCATGGTTCCCCATAAAAAGAGTTCTCAGGCTATTACACTACTACAGTGTGTGCACCATGTTTTTGTAGGTGACTCCAATTAATATGAGCCACAGTGGCGCAGTGGTTAGAGTGCAGTACTGCAGGCTACTTCTGATGCCTGCAGGCTGCCTGCAATTTGGCAAATCAAATCTCACCAGGTTCAAGGTTGACTCAGCCTTCCAACCTTCTGAGGTGGGTAAAATGAGGACCCAAATTGTTGGGGGCAATATGCTGACTCTGTCAGAGTATGAATATTCATGGACCGGAATAGATCAGCCAATGGGGACTGAATGGAGACATGGTAACCAGGTCAGCCAATGAATAGGCATGGTAACAGGCTCAGCCAATGAGACTTATTTGGAAACAGAAACTTAAGAAGTCTGGGCGAGTCTGCTGCAACTGAGTCTGTGCAGAAGCTAAACTAGTCTGGACTTGTCTCTCTGCTGTATTGCTGCCTGTGTGTTTTGCTTGTAATTGCTACTACATTGAAGAAGAATCTATATTGGTATTGCACATTTATCTTCATGTGTAATTATGTATATAAAGAAGTAAATGAATCCTGCTGAATCAGTTTACCTGTGTGTGCTTTCTGGATTTAATTTCTGCAACAAACTCTGATAGACTCTGTAAACCGCTTAGAGAGGGCTGTAAAGCACTATGAAGCGGTATATAAGTCTAAGTGCTGTAGTTATTAAAGACTGATAACTTTGGTAAGAAGCTAAAACTCCTTATTCACCAGGACTGGGTCTTACAACTCATAGCTATCTTTACTACTGGCCACAAATTACAATATAGCAAATTATAGCCTTTAAAGCAGCAGTTCTCAACCTGTCAGTCGCGACCCCTTTGGGGGTCAAACGACCCTTTTACAGGGGTCGCCTAAGCGCGCGCTAGCCTGCCATCTTGGTGCCACGCCCCCTTTGTCACCTCATCACGTGCGGGGAGGGGGCGGGGGCGCGGCATTAGGAAGGTTGAGAACCACTGGTATAAAGTGCCACGCCCCCTTTGTCACCTCACCGCTTCTCGCCTGGCAACACGCATGCGTGGGGAGGGGACGGGGTGAGGGTTGCGGCGGCGGGGTGGGGGTCGCGGCATTAGGAAGGTTGAGAACCACTGCTTTAAAGTATTTCATAATACTTTAAAGGCTATAATTTGCTATTGGGAAAAATGCCTCCTTCCTTATGTTCAATATTCATAAATAAATGTTATGAATGTACATATAAATACAGGATGCGTGTAGCCCAACCCCATGTACATAAAATTCTTTCCACATGGCAAAGCGATGCTCTATAGCAGTCTCTTTAACTTTACTTTGCTTAGCACCATTTACCAAACAGACCCAATTTCCAAACTACCAACAGAAAATTGTCAGTACATGTTGTCAACACAATCTATGAAAAGCGATGTGCAGCATCAAACTCAAGTACTTCAATTTACACAAAGACATCTTGCTGAAATAACCTGAGTAATTAAAAGTAGGCTGAGTGACACACAAAATCAGCATATCCTTTTTTTTTTTTTTTTATAAACTCAAGGGTTGTTTTTTTTTCTGTTTTCTTTACAAACGCCATCTGATTAAAAAGTGTGTGTTTGTGTATGTGCATACTGCTAAATTTCTCAACACATATTTTTACACAAAGAATTCAATACAATTCAGTGAAGAATGGGAATTAAATCAGGACTAGGACTCAAGGACTCAAATTCCTACCAATAATGAACTCATTCAGCTGTATTGCTGCCTGTGTGTTTTGCTTGTAATTGCTACTACATTGAAGAAGAATCTATATTGGTATTGCACATTTATCTTCATGTGTAATTATGTATATAAAGAAGTAAATGAATCCTGCTGAATCAGTTTACCTGTGTGTGCTTTCTGGATTTAATTTCTGCAACAAACTCTGATAGACTCTGTAAACCGCTTAGAGAGGGCTGTAAAGCACTATGAAGCGGTATATAAGTCTAAGTGCTGTAGTTATTAAAGACTGATAACTTTGGTAAGAAGCTAAAACTCCTTATTCACCAGGACTGGGTCTTACAACTCATAGCTATCTTTACTACTGGCCACAAATTACAATATAGCAAATTATAGCCTTTAAAGCAGCAGTTCTCAACCTGTCAGTCGCGACCCCTTTGGGGGTCAAACGACCCTTTTACAGGGGTCGCCTAAGCGCGCGCTAGCCTGCCATCTTGGTGCCACGCCCCCTTTGTCACCTCATCACGTGCGGGGAGGGGGCGGGGGTCTTTACAAACGCCATCTGATTAAAAAGTGTGTGTTTGTGTATGTGCATACTGCTAAATTTCTCAACACATATTTTTACACAAAGAATTCAATACAATTCAGTGAAGAATGGGAATTAAATCAGGACTAGGACTCAAGGACTCAAATTCCTACCAATAATGAACTCATTCAGCGGATTGAAATTTGAGTCCTTGAGTCCTAGGTCCCAACTCATTCAACTAGCGAGCATGATAAGAGGCTTATTGTTGTTGTTAATAGAATTATATTTAACATAGCCAATAAATCCCAAAAGCAAGCCCTCTCCAGAACAGATTCCTTCCTTTAAACTTTGAATCATAAGTAATGGCTATCTCAGCACAAATTAATATCCAGCATTGCAGGTAAAGCAGGTATGTTTGTTTGGTTTCCCCCCCCCCCGCCCCCCACAGTTCTCAACAATAAATCCAGATGAAATAGGGAATTCACTTAATCTGAATCCTGGGTAATATCAGTTCCTAAATACTCCTTAGGCATAATTATGAATTTAACCCAAGGATGGGAGAAGCTGCAAGACAGAATGCCCAGAAACTGCCCTAGGCTTGAGGAATGTACCGTTCTTGAGCTTCAACATTCAATCTTAAATTGGAGAATTTGCAACGCACCAGGGAACGCAAATGTATTATTTTCAACAAAATATGCAAGGTTTTTACAGGGATAGCAGATTGATTGATTGATTTAGCATGTGGCGATTTTTATATTAGCCAGCAGACTGCAGTGCTAATGCAGACTAGTACTTTGGCTGCCTAAGACTGCTAGCCTTGTTTGGTTCATGCTCCTTTGCCTTCCAAGGTCCACCACAGTGCTAGCTCCGCATCAGAAAGAAAGACAAGGGCTTTCCTGCAGCAGCATCCGGGGCCCTTTTCCTCCACCCAAAGCTGCCTCACAAACAAGCATCACAACCAGGAAGATCTGGCACCAGCAGGATTCTAACCGTCCCCATGAAGCACTGGCTCGTCTTCCCACCGAAGTAATGCCGACGTCAAGGCTCAAGACTCCGACTAATGAACTCAAGCAAATCAGAACCCTGAGACTTGGCTCCTTCTCAAAGGTCTTCCTTAATGAGTATATCATATCGGCACAGCTCAATGGAAAGCCAAATCTAAATCTTTCCCGCGGTTTCAGTATAATTAAACTAGGAAATAACCCCATCCCCAAGTGTCACAGGTCACGTTGGCCAATTAAGTTAATTGGCGGGCTCTTCAGGCACTCCTTTCCCAAACTTATCTGTTGCCAGTGGAGATGACCTCAGTTCTCATGAGAAAGCTCTTTGTTGTGTCTAGTAATGCATTCCAACCTCCTTCCCCCCCTGTGTGGCAACTGAGGAACAGAGAGATGGCTGCGGCCAGGTTCAGTTCGAAGTTGACAACCGATTTGTCTACTCGCATGGAACATGCTTTCAAACTGCTAGATGGGCAAAAGCTGAGGCGAGTGACGGGAGCTCACCCCGCCACGCAGTGCTAAGACTCGAACTGCTGGAGCGAAAACCATCTCCAGCATCATTAAGCCACCGAGCCACCGTATGTCAGGAATAACAGATTAAAATATACATTTCTTTTACTTTATAATAATAGGAATTCCACTTAGAAGTACTTGTTTGCTTTTGTTAAAATCAGGAATGAACAACTTTCAACACCAGTGACAGCACCTTTTCAGAAGAGCAGCGTCGTGAGAAGAGCAATGCCAGGATAGCCAAAATAGACAAAGTTTCTTGACAGATTTTTTTTAAGGCTTCTATGAGGTTAGTTTGTTGTAATTATTATCTTGTTTCTGTTATTTTGGGGTTGATTAAAACAGAATAAAGTCTTGCACATGCTTCAAACCCTTTAAAAAGAGGGGGGGGTTGATTTCTTTGATATTTGGATGCCAAACTTAAATTTCAAAGAATCATAAGGGACAGAAAAGTATTTGGGGTCACTACTGGGACACAGGTTCCTCAACCCTGATCACCACCAACCTATTCTGTGTTTGAGCCAGCCATAATTTCCCTTTCAATCTGATGCTGCATGGAATTTTGGAGCTGTACAGTGATTGTGATTAATCTCTACCAGACATCCTCAATACTAATCTCGCATCAGAATAATACATTATTATTTTTTCTGAGACTTTTCCTACTATCTGGTTGAAATTCATGGATGAGAAAAACCACAGCCTCTGCTTAATATTACTGGAGACTGAGTTCCCTAAAGAATCATTGCAACCCTGGTTCAGCATGTGTATGTTCCCAATCTTTCTCCGAGAATAATTTTGAATTTTATAGCATCTGGCACCTGCCACATTTGTCTACCTGAAATGTGAGTGATGATTATATTTACCCGAGCTGTCAAAGCAATTCAATTAGATAGCGTATTAGCACTCCTTTACCATTCTGGGTCAACGGAACTTTCCCATAGGTTAAAAAAAAAAAAGAGAGAGGAGGAAATCATCCATAAGGGGAAAAAAAAAACCTTAGCAATTTTCCCCCCCAGCAACAATTTAAGAATGGACTCCTAGTAGCTAAGTTAACAAGGTAGATAGAAAGATGTGTGTGTGTGAGAGACAGAGAGAGACAGAAAAAATTCTTATACCTACACATATTACAATATAGAAAACAATGAGCCAGATGGGAGAATAGAGTTTAACTTGGACAGTCTAAAAGAGATTACCATTTTTGCAGGAAGTTTGTTTATCCTTGCCCTAAACTCTATCATTTATTTCAAGCTCCTGAAGGCAGCAACAGCCTTTCATTCTTATTGTTGTTCTATCCTGTTTTTATACAGGTTACAAATTAGGGACTGAAACTGTGTATATGTGTGTCTGTGTGTTGCTGTGTGTATTTGCTGCCCAAAGAATGCTCAGGAAAATTCAGTTTTCATAGCCAAGTTGTCGCACAAGAACGCTTGGCTGTGTCGTGCAGAATGGTGCAAAAGTTATATATGTGTGCATCACATGTACCACATATAAATAAAAAGTAGAACAATATTGAATAAAAATGCAAAGTTGCTTTATTTTTTTACAATCTGAACATTCATTATTTTGCTTTTAACTGAAACATTTCAACTATTAAGGGTCTAAAGAGAATGCAGGTCACCAGATGGCCATTTCTGATTTAAACTAGCCATCTTTTTTCTTTCTTTCTTTCCTGAGAGATTTTTCTCCTGCAAAGTAGTATATATTTGCAGAAGGTATTACGTGAACATACACCTGCTCGTAATGACTCCAAGAATTAAATGTTGGGTAAAGAATCGTTCAGGCTATGTTGTGATTACATGCATGGCTTTCATTTCCCCAAATTTTCTCTCCGGTAATCTGACAATGGAGAGATATCTCAGCTTTTGTATTTTGCCTCCTGCATCTCTTGATGACTTATGATTTATTTGATCATCACCATCATCATTATAAAAAGAGAAGGCGGGGGGGGGGGCAGAGAAGGCAGCAAACCAGTAAGAATATTGTGAGATAAGATACATGCTGAGATTTATGTTGATCCATCTGCAAACAAGCTAGCCGGAGAAGAACTGGCAGATGAGGAAATCTTTGCCATCTATATATTTCAATCTCTCTAAATAAACCATCTACTATATTAGCAGCTTATTGTCAGTGCTTCTGCATACCAAGACAATTTTTTTTTCAATCTTCACACCGTTCCTATATCATTTTCAAAGAGATCTAGGCAACTGGGAAGAATTTTTACATTTTTATTGCCAACAGAACCTTATGGTCTATATTGCTGTGATTTTTCCCAAAGCACCGCACACAAAGCTTTCATTATTGCAGCTGTTTGACAGCCAAATACTGGTTAGTGATATGTTAGCAGAAGAACCGGAATCACTGCAGAGTGTTAAGATCTGAATAAGAACCTCTATCAGAAGCTGTTTTCAATTCACAGGGATGTTATTGTTGCTTCATTTGAGCGCTATGTTTTGGCAAGCAAATTAAAGATTCTGTGTCAGAAGCAAATATTTGGGGAAATTGTACCAACAGAAGAAACAAAGTAAGTTTCTCTTGCATTTGGAGGTGAAAAGCGTGGAAAACAGAGCATGCAACTTGCTTGACGTGCCTACTCTTGATTCTCATCACAGACGAAGTAGGAATGAATAAGTGACCCATGGCAGAGATAAGCATATACTAAAAATAATTCTATATTTTGCTTTTGAGGGGCAATGGGTACCCCCATGTCAAGCTCAATATTTGGATGGATTAATAATTCAAAATGAAAAAGCTAATTAGTTACAACAATAATCCTAACATGTGTTTCATTGTTACGGGTTTCTCAAAGTCCTTAAAAGATCCGTCTTGCTTATCTTGATTTGTGATCTCATATTTATTTCATATCCCCATGACGTAGTTTGTGCCTCACTGAGAGAAAGAGTGGCCCTAGATGCTTTGGATCAAGTTTTATGAAAACATCAGTAGACCTGGGAGATTGTAGAAGTCATTGCCCAAATCAAATACTAACATTTTGGGATTTGGTGCTTGAGAAAGTAGTTAACAATCTGCTACTCCAGCTCCAGCCATTCCTGAAAGAAACAAGATTACTTAGAGTAACTTCAATCCAAGGCTTGTTCTCAGTTCAACTATCATGGAGGTCCTGATGAATTAAAGTGCAACAAGAGAAAGACAACAAAAGCTGTTCTTGGCTTCTTGAGGAATTTTAATACCACTGAGGGTATTAGCACCCTTGTCTAGCATAGCTCTGTGGGTGGTGGGTTGAAGATCAGAAATCATCACATTTCTCTCATATCTTTCAGAATGTAGAAACAAAGAACCATTGTTCAACCTAATGGCATTTGAGCTACAAGGTCTGTATTTCCTTCCTATCCTTTATAATGTTAACATTGATATGGAACCACTGATCATGTGAAAGTTTGAAATTAATGACCAGCAGTATTTTAATGCTGGCCAGCTTTATTGCTTGACACCATCATAACTGATGTCCATAGGAGGAGAGCCATACTTATCTATGATTGGGGGGGGGGAGGTTGAAGAGATCTGATAGCACCTTTGCCAACTAATGCATTTTATTTCAAAAGCATCAGCTTTCGTGAGCATCTCAGGAAGTGAACTGCAGTTCACAAAGGCTTGTGCTTTTCAATAAAACTTGGTAGAAAAGCTGCTTTCTACTGTAGACGTCTTTTCTTTTACATCAGTGCACAGGAAAGGTTGAATAAAAGTACAGTGGCTTGCTGTACTCTCAATGGGGACACCGTAAATTGATGAACAGGTTCTAGATTCAGGGGCAACTGTTCTAGAAGGAGCTACACTTCTTGAAATAAGGAATACAAATTGGGCACTCTTGGAAATATAGTATCACAGGGCACATACCCAGAATAGGTTCTTGAACAGTAGTCTGTACTGGATAGAAACAGCTTTGCCATCATTCAGGTTCTGGTAATACAAAATAGAACTGTATTTTACAATGTCCAGTATGTATTTTGTTAGATTTGCGTGGGAAAGAAGAGGCGAGACGTAGGAACTGTTCAGCACCTTTATTACGGGTTAGCTGGATGCAATACGGACTGGCGGCAGGCTGCAGGGAAGCTGCTTTTAAGGGCTTCCCTGTAGCTAGCTGACCACTGACAGCGATTTAATTTTCCCGCCGCTATTTTAGCCAATCAGCGGCGGCTATGCAAATTTACTACGTACGGCCATACGTAACACCCCTCCCCTCTTAGTTCTTGGACTGTCCAATCCTGAATTGACGTAAGTCACGTAATCCCGTAAGTACGCAGGACGCCTTACAGTCCTACTGGGCCTGCACGGTTCAGTTCTTCTGTGATCTTCGACTGGTGCGGACATGCCTGTTGCTGCTCCTGTACTCGCTTGTGGAATAATCTGGAACCGGCCTCCAGGAGTGGCAGCTGAAGTCTCCTCGTCTCCGTCTTTTGGTCCCGACTGACTTCGCTGGACTCCGTCGTTCCCAGGTAGGTGTCTGCGTTCTTCCTCCGGGTTTGAGTACAGTTCTTCTTGATTTCTTGTAGCTAGGGCCTGGTTCTCGGTATAGTCATCCCAGTCATCCATTCTGGATTGTCCTTGGGGCAGAGACTCGTGCTGTGTTGGTTTGTCTTGTTGGTTGTCGGTCTCTGGTTGTCGAAGCCAGGAGTCTCCCAGCCTACTCCTGAGCTGGTCAATGTGTCTTTGCCACACTCGGCCATCGTCCAGCTTAACTTGGTAGGACTTTGTCCCGGTGACAGCTTTGACTGTGGCTTTCATCCACTTGGGCTCTCCGGCATAGTTTTGGGCAAAAACTAGTTCGTCTACTGCTAGCGTTCGGGTGAGCTTGCTTGAATCCAGGGGTGTCTCTGGATGATAATTGGGGTTCAGTCTGTCCAGTTGGGACCTCAACTTCCATCCCATCAACATTTCGGCCGGGCTCCGGTTAGTGGTGGCGCATGGTGTGATGTGTTGGGCCAGCAGGAATTAATCGATCTGTTCCTGCCAATTCCCTGGGCCCATTCTGGTCAGAGTTTCTTTTGTCATTCTCACCATTCTCTCCGCCCGGCCATTGCTAGCTGGACTGAATGGTGACACTAGCACATGCCTTATTCCCAAATCGGCTAGGAATGATTCCATGTGCTTGGCTGTCAATTGGGGGCCATTGTCCGATACTAGGACATCTGGCAGACTGTGAGTTGCAAAAATTCTCCTTAGGGCTCGTATAGTGGCCTCTGTAGTGGAGGTGTGCATGGTCACCACCTCCAGCCATTTAGAATAGGCATCGACCACAATCAAAAATGTTTGCCCCACCATTTTTCCTGCAAAGTCAATTTGGATTCTTGACCATGCACACTATCCCTGGGTGTCCTATGTGCAGGGTCCCCATCACCCTCTTTTGTAGGCTCTCTCTCCCCATAGTAAGCACCCCTTCAGAACGGACAGTTCAATTTGTTTATTTTTAAAAGTTTTAACTTCTTCCCCTTCTTCTTCCTGTGGCCACCCCCTTAACACCCAGTTCATGACTTTGGCTAAAACCTTGTCTTTCACCATGTGTTCCGCGATGTCTCGAGATGTGATGGGGCTGGTCCGTTCAATGTCAACCAGAAGTATCTTGATCACAGGTGCAGGGTCTTCTACAAGGTCGGGTGTTGGGCATCGGCTGAGGGCGTCTGCATGTCCGATGCTCTTCCCTGGTCGATGGGTCAGGGTGTAGCTGTAGCCGGACAGAAAAATGGACCAACGGGTCAGTCTGGGCGACATGTACTGCGGCGTTTGTTGGTTGCCTGCCAGTAGTCCCAGTAGGGGTTTATGGTCCGTCACCAGTTCAAATTTTCAGCCATATAGGTATTCATGGAAGCGTTTGATGCCGGCCACTGCAGCAAGCGCTTCCTTGTCTAGCTGGCTGTAGTTCCGCTCAACTAGTGAAAGAGTCTTTGAGTAATATGCGATGGGGGCTTCTGCTCCATTTGGGAGGCGGTGACTGAGGACAGCCCCCACTCCGAAAGGTGATGCGTCGCACGTAAGCAGTAGGGGGAGGGTCTCACTGTATTGTATGAGGACGCTGCTGGATGAGAGTAAATCTTTAATGGCTGCAAAGGCTTTAGCTTCTCTTTGTTCCCATGACCACATGGCCGTCTTCCCCAGTAGTCCATGAAGAGGCTCCACAACGGTCGCTTTCTGTTCCAAGAAAATGGCATAAAAATTGAGTAAGCCTAGAAACGCTTGTAACTCTGCCTTGTTTGTGGGGGTTGGTGCTTTCTTGATGGCTCTAATTTTAGTGTCTGTTGGGCGAATACCGGAGCCGTCTATAAGGAAACCCAGGAATTCTATCCTGGTGACCCCAATTTTGCATTTGTCCCATTTTACTTTGAGACCCCTTTGTTGGAATCTCTCTAGCACTTCCCGCAGTCTTGTTAATAGTTGGTCTTCTGATTCAGCCGAGATGAGGACGTCGTCAAAATACAGGACTACTCCGGGAATGCTATGTAGCAGATGTTCCATCATGCTCTGGAACAGTCCCGGGGCCACGCTTACCCCAAATTGTAGACGGGTGCATTTAAAAGCCCCTCTGTGGGTGACTATAGTCTGGGCTTCTGTGGTGGCTGCGTCCACAGGCAACTGTTGATATGCCTGCGCCAGATCTAATTTAGCAAAACTCTTGCCTTTTCCCAGGGAGTGCAATAAGTGTTGCACCACGGGCACAAGGTAAGCGTTGGGCTGCAGGGCTTTGTTAATGGTCCCCATATAGTCTGCACAGATGTGAATCGAGCCGTCTGGCTTCATTGGGGTGATGACGGGGGTCTCCCATGTTAATGGTCCCCTTATAGTCTGCACACACATGAATTGAGCCATCTGGCTTCATCGGGGTGACGATGGGGGTCTCCCATTTCGCGTGATCAACTGGCTCTAAAATCCCTTGGGCTATTAATTTGTCCAGCTGTTCGTCTACTTTAGGACGGAGTGCAAAGGGAACTCTCCAGGGCTTTAGCCTAATGGGGGTGACACTGGGGTCTAGATTAAACGATATGGGCTTGCCCTTACATTTGCCCAGACCCCCATCAAACACACCTTGGAATTCCACTAGCAGCTTGTCCAGTCTGTCCCCTTCGATTCGGTGCAGCCCGGTGATGCCGATGCCGAGAGGCTTTAGCCATTCCACTCCCAGTAGGGTCGGTCTTTGTCCTTCGACGACTGTTATGGGTAGCTTCCCTCTGAAGTCTTTGAAGGAGATTGATATCTGTGCTCGACCCAGCAGTCAAATAGGATTTCCTTGGAAATCGTTGAGTTTAATGTGCTGTTGCTTGAGTTGGTTCTTTGATATTTCTGGTAATATTTGTTTGAGCGTTCCCCAGGACATGATTGTGAAAATAGAGCCGGTGTCTAATTCCATGTCACAGGGGATCCCTTGAATGTCCACGGTGATGTGGAATTTTTCTCCTTGCCCTGCGTCAGAGTGTCCTACAGTATTGTGATAGAGGCCCCTGGTGTCCTGGTATTGGTAGTCTTCTCTGCGCCTACCCCTTTGTCCCCCAGGATGGTTCTGCCCTTGTCTTCCTGGACCATGGGTTGTCTGGGCTGGTACTGGGCTGGCTGGTATGGGGTAGATTGGGAGGCTCGGCATGCTTCAGCAATGTGCCCTCTCTTCTGGCAGCGGCGGCAGATGGCATCTTTGAATTTGCACACTGCCCTAGCATGGGCCCCTAGGCAACCCGAGCACTGGATTTGCCTGTTTGCGCAGTCCCTGGGGCTTACCCTTCTCTCATTTTGTAAACGGTGTACCGCTTTGTCCTCCTCTGATTCTCCTTTGAATTCGGGGACTCAGGTCATCCAGTCGGGCTCCCTGTGGTTGTGGTAGACTGTGCCGGTCTTTCGGATGTCTGCAGCTGAGTTGTCCGAGGATTCGGCAGCTCGGGCTTCCTCTACAACATCCTTGAATGTTGCACCCCGTCTTATCAGCAACATTTTTTGTAAAGTCAGGTCTCTCATGCCTAGGATGATGCGATCCTTCATCATCTCTTCCGGGTTTATAAATTCGCACTTGGTTGCAATTTCCCGGAGCTTGGCAACAAAGTCATTTATTGATTCTCCATCGCATTGGCGGCGATGGTAGAATTCGTTCCTGCTGACCATCGGGGTTGCTGCTGGTGCGTAGTGCTCCTTCAGGTTCGTCTGGAGCGTGGTCCATGAGATGGATTCAATGTCCGCAGGAGCCATAAGAGTTTGAGCCATTTTGTATATTTTTGGCCCACAGTAAGTGAGGAAGAGAGCCCTCTTCCTATTATCCGGCAGATCCTGGAAATTGTTAGCTTCCAGGAACATGCGGAAATGGCTCATATAGGTTGTCCATTCTTCGGTCTTCGGATCGAAGATCGCTGGAGCAGGAGACGTTTGAGTAGCCATCCTGTAGTTTGGCCGGAGCAGGTCGGTGCTTGCTTCTAAGATGGCCGAGGATGCCACGAGATGCCTTTGTCCTGTTGTCTTCTTCCACTACCTTCGTCGCCAGTGTTAGATTTGCGTGGGAAAGAAGAGGCGAGACGTAAGAACTGTTCAGCACCTTATTATGGGTTAGCTGGATGCAATACGGACTGGCAGCAGGCTGCAGGGAAGCTGCTTTTAAGGGCTTCCCTGTAGCTAGCCGACCACTGACAGCGATTTAATTTTCCCGCCGCTTTTTTAGCCAATCAGCGGCAGCTATGCAAATTTACTACATACGGCCGTACGTAACATATTTATTTATTAAATTTATATGTGTAGCAGAATGAGTTGTGGGGTTAAGTGCATCACCAGCTTAGAGTTGTTACGTTTCGACAAGTCCAACCCCTCCTGAATTCCACTGACCTTTATCTCACACCAATTTAAGTGTTAAACTTTAGTTGACTAGATTCTTGTCTAGATTCTAGATGCTTGAATAAATTGTCTATACTGCAATCTAATTGATGGTCTTGATTCTTTGTGCCTGACATTATGCCATCCGTTTCACTATCCAGATAAGTCGGTGTGGCTTGCAGTGAAGTATGAAAGTATAAAAAGAAGTATAAAAACAATTATAAATATAGGAACAGTTAAAATTACAAGAATTATACACACCAATAATCAAGAGCTTGTGCAGAGTGTGGGGCGATGCCTTCTTCTGCCACTGCAACAGCCACCTCCAGCCTAAAGCATCTTCATTGGGGACCCATGCCAACTGGCAGAGCCATGTCTTAAGACCTTTCCGAAAAGTCAGAAGTGTAGGGGTGGACCTCACCTCCAGAATCAAGATGTTCCAAAGGGCAGGGGCCACACCAGAAAATGCTCTTCTCCTAGCCCCACCAGCTGATGGGGCCTAGGCTGACAGGGTCTTCCATCAGAGCACATGGGATGGGCCAGTCCCATTGGGGCAAGATCGCTCTTCAGGTATCCTGGACTCATGCCATAAAGGGCCTCAAAGGTGATAACCAATACCTTGAATTGGATCCGAAAGCAGACCAGTAACCAGAGCAGCACTTGTGAGTGGTGTTATATGCGCCACCCGAAGGGCTTCCAGAACTGTCTATGTTAACCATATTGCTGAGCTATGCTTCATTCTAAACAATGTCCCTATTGGCTTTTGAATGGAATGTGCAGATGTTTCTAGTCAGCATAATGTATAGGACAATTTTCCACAACCTACCTTCCAGTTGTATTTGAACGATTATTTCCAGAATCCCAACTAATGGCGATGGCTAGGAGAAACTAGAGGCTTGATATAAAGTTTATCGGTTGAGAAGAATAAGTCTTGTGGGAAATAATAGATTCATACTGAACCGTAACAGAGTTTTATATTCTGTCTGAGCAAACTAATCTCAAGCCTTATGTGTAATTTTTACTGTTTGCTTAAACCACATTCCATTTTGTCATGCTAATGCACAACTAACTTTAGATTAGTTTGGTATTATCAGCTAAAGAGGTGTCATGATGTAACTTCCATAATAGGGGGGGAGGGATAAGCAAAAGAGTTCAACATATCACTTTAATAGAGCAATTGCAGAGTTGCGAGGGTTTTTTTTGTTTTGTTTTGTTTTGTTCTTCCAATTGTCAAAGCGCTCCTACAATCAAAACTTTTAAAAGAATGAAGTTACCTGGAAGAAAGAAAAGACATCAGATAATCCTTTGCAACTTAGGACAAGATGCTAGATATAAGCTACTTGTGTTCCTAATTCTCCACTTAACTTCTTTGTTTTATCATGATGTGCTCAGAGTGATAATGGAAAAAGTTTTTAATTTTTTTTAAGAATTTGCCATTTCTAACACAAAGTGATAATCTGTTGACAGATTTTCTTGAATCTGTCCCTGAACACTTACTCTGAAACATTTTAAGTTCTTAACTTTGCCTTTCAAACGAGCAGATTACAGGAGGCCCCAAAGGGAAGGAACATTTATTTAATGGTAAGCCCTTTTCCCAGGGTGGGGGATTGGGAGGGAGAGTTAGAAGGCTGGAATGCTATAGTGTATCCTCAAAGGCATTTTTTGAACCATTACAATAATGGTTTACAGCTATTAAATAAATTGCAGCTCCACTTTCAAATTCCACTTATAAAGAAAAAGCAATGTGCATTAATTAAAAAAAAATCACACACAACTAAAATCTTGACTAAAAAGATTAGGGAGAGATAAACTGTCAACTACCAATTGACCAAAATAATACGGTAACATTTTAAAAGATTTAACAGATGAAGCAGCAATTTAGATCCTCTCATTATTTTAGATCTAAATGGCAGATGCATCCTGGATTTTTTTCCCCCCTCTGAATATTTAGCATGAGATAGTTTAATCGGATAAACAGATTTCCCCTCTCCCAACAAAAGAAAGAAAAAAGACAAACCGAGATGTCTCCATGCATTGACATTAGAAACTTCTGAGTTGTATTTAATCACTGCAACTTTTGAAAGTTCTTTTGTCTCCTAATAACATAGTCTTCAAGATAAAGCATACCACATTGCCACCAAACACACTACTTCCATGATGAGATATTGTAGGAGAAGAGCAGGCTGAGCTAGAAGGCAAGATTAAATGTGTCATCAGTTTGGAGTCATTGTGTTGCCATAAAAGACCCAAGTCCCAGCCCCCTTTGAATTCCATTGATCCTTATCTGGCACCAATTTAGCGTTGACCATTAGTGGACTAGATTCTTCTATAGATAGCAATAATAAACTCTTCTATGATTTGTACTCAAGGAATGCTCCAGGTGATTTGCACCTGACAGATATCTTCTACCAACTCCACCATCATACAGTACACACACTGGGTTGCCATTGCTGATTTCCATGTCTGCACAGTATGTGGAGGGAATACAGCTCAGGAGAAGCACTTCTTCTGCATGGCCAAAAAACCGAGGTTGGATTTCTGGCATGGAGTGGTCCTCTACTTGGAATGGAGTGGTCCTCTACTTGGAATGGAGTGGTCCTCTACTTAGAACACTACGGATATTCTGAGCGGGTGAGAGCTTATCCAATCTGTATCTTTAAAGCTGGAGATGAGAGGGACTTGAAGGTCAGGAAAGGATCCCTCCCAGTCTATACATACTGTACTCCACATTTGCAATATAGCTATTCTGTTTATTTTACTATTCTGCCTTTATTATTTTTACAAATAATTCAAGGCAGTGAACATATCCAACATTCTTTCCTCCTCCTCTTTTTCCACAACTACCACCCTGTAAGGTAGGGATGAGAGAGAGTGACTGGTCCAAGTTCACCCAGCCAGCTTTCATGGCTAAGGTGAAATTTGAACTCACGATCTCCTGCTGTCGAGCCTGAAGCTGACGTATCTGTAGCCATGTTTTATTCAGAGGTGGCTTTCAGCAGGTTCTGACCAGTTCTGGAGAACCGTAGCGGAAATTCTGAGTAGTTCGGAGAACTGGTAGTGGAAATTTTGAATAGTTCGGAGAACCGGTAAATACCACCTCTGACTGGCCCCGCTCCCATTTATTCTCTGCCTCCCGAGTCCTAGCTGATCGGGAGGAAATGGGAATTTTGCAGTATCCTTCTCCTGGAGTGGGGTGGGAATGGAGATTTTACAGTATCCTTCCCCTGCCACGCTCACCAAGCCACGTCCATCAAACCACGCCACGCCCACCAAGCCATGCCCACAGAACCAGTACTAAAAAAATTTGAATCCCACCACTGGTTTTATTGTAGTCATTTCCTATTATTTTCTAAGCCTTTTCTAGGTATTCTGTAAAGGGATCTAACAGGGCTTCAGGCTCACCATCTTCTAGCAGTAGGAAGGGGAGGTTGCAGAGATAAGGGGGGATGTTATGGCTAGGTAGCATTCTTTCCCATGGGAACTGAGAATGTGCCTGCAGATGGCTGAAGGTGGAGTTTGGAGTCACTGGACATTTGGACTGTGAGCTGATTGGAGAATGTGACTCTGGGGGGGAAGTTTCAAACTTTTGCTTTTGACTGGGTGTAATTCCGGGGTTTGGTCAGAGCCGGAATTACACCAGGACCTTGCCAATTTGATACGTTCCTAATAAACAGACTTCAATTGAATATGACTGCCTTGGATTATTCATTCTGGGGACTTATTACTTGGAAGCCTGACACCTGCTTTCTAGCCTCATGCCTTCACCACTAGACTAAACGGTCTCTTTATTGTAGAAAATAATGTCTTTAATGGCAGCCCTCTGCCGAAGACAATGGCATGTTAGTACACTAAAGGTTTTCTCCTTTTAGCTACCAGTTAGCTCTTTTGAACAAGTGCATACTCATTTTATATAAGTAATTACAGGTAGTCCTTGACTTACAACCTTGACTTAGTTAACCATTCCAAGTTCCAACAGCACTGAAAAAAATGACTTGTGGACGTTTTTCACATTTACGACTGCTGCAGGATTCCCATTGTCACATGATCAAAATTCAGATGCTTGGCAACTGGTTTATATTTATGACTGTTGCATGGGGTCATCCGATCCCCTTTTGTGACCTACTGACAAGCCAAGCCAATGAGGAATCCAGATTCACTTTTTAAGAACCATGTCTCTCACTTAACAAATGCAACGATTCCCTTAACGACTGTGGCAAGAAAAGTCGTAAAATGGGGCAAAACTCACTTAACAAATGTTTCACGTTGCAACATAAATTTGGGGGGCTCCGTTGTGGTCGTACCTCGAGGACTGCCTTTATTTCGAGTGGTAACAAATAAAAATACTTGATCTCTTCAATGTCCGTGAGATCATCCCTTGATTGCTTAGAACCAGCTGCCTTTCTATTATATTTGTAAATCCATAGCAGCGTTACTAAAATCCAAACAAAGCCCTGTTCACTGAGGAGAGCAAAAGAAGCGACAGTGTGTAGACTCCAAATGAAGCTGCTTCATATCTGGATCTAATGGTCCAAACTACACGACGAGGCTATCAGTTTCAAATGATCTTTGTTCTCGTCTCTGAAACAAAGCTGTGATATTCTCCAATCCGATTGTTTCCTTACTCTTTCGCTACCATTTCATTTATCCTTTGGGACGTTAATATTTAAGTTAGCATCCATGGTAACATCATTTCTTTTCTTTAGAAAATCATTTAGAGGGAAACAACAGATTGAAATCCCACTGAGTAATTTTCACAGAAAGTGGATAAAACAAGGGAAGAGGCAGCTCCCAGCAAAGTTGCTCAGCCAAATGTCACTTGGCTTTCCAGGACCCCTACTGCTAATCTTTTATCAAAAAATATAGTCAGTTATAGGTCCAGGATATACTAAAAGCCCCAGGGTTATAAATATTTAGCATTCACTTGCTAGGTTGTTTCCTGCCCTTTGATAACAAGGAACAAAATTGCTTTTCTGTTGCATAAAGAATCTTTCAAATTCAATTGCTTATCTCCTCATTCATTCAAGAGCTGAAGACCTTAGATTTACAGGAAGCAGAATCCATGATACAAATATCGTATAGTAAGCAGAGGACAGATCACTGAAAACTAACCCAGAGCAGTCTATTGATTTTAAACTTCTGTATCACGGTATTCTCCAGTGGCCTCAGCTGCATCCAGGGCTATGAGAAATTCCAATTATCCGAGTTTCTATATATGGGCTAAGCATTTAGTTATCAACATCCACCATAAAACATATTTTCGGCTGTTATTAAAGTACTATTACTACGTGGAATTGAATGTGTTTCTACTGAGAACTAAATGTCATTGAAGCAAGCAAAGCGGTGCCCTCCATAAGAAATTCCCTTTGCAGTTATGGATAGTATGCAGACTGTGATAGTGGCGATGGGCCTGTCACGGCAGAATGCAAAATGAGCCTCCGCCAGGAACATTTTGATGAGTTCCCATGTCTGTTCCCATAAATAAGACACTTTTTCAGCCTCTTTTTTACTCTCTCTAATGAGCCACTATGATAATATTTGCCATACTAATTAATTGCTGCGTACGAAGCAACAGTAAATACCTAAGGAATAGCATGGCAATCCTCCCAAAGACTTATTTTGAAGGCAAAACACTTATTTATTTTTGTTGTTGTTTTAACAGAAGATGACAATGAGCTCAAAAGGTTTTAGTCTCCTTTTTTTTATTTATGCATAATTCACGCTCCAATATTTAATAAGGAAGAAGTCCCAGGTGTGCAGCCGCACCTGAATTTGCACGCCCATGCATGAGCACACATTTTTCCCAGCTTTAGTCACATTTTACAAACACAGGGGGTTTTGTTTTTATTTGTGTATTTTAAATTGTGTGACACAGCTTTGTTCGCTCTGAATTTTTCAGTAGCCATGTCGAAAGTATGAAAACAGTGCAGAAAGAGTAGAAGAGAAACTGAGCATATACAGTAGTATCATTACCCCACAGGAAAACGCTACCAGCTACTTCCACACCAAAAGATGCTATTAGGGGTGCTATCAGAAGATGCTATTAACATCAAAATTAATGTTCATCATTTCCATAAATCAATAAACCTCAGGTTAAAACAAACAGAAAGCCAAAAGCTGCATCCTATATTGCATATTAGAAAATGATGGCTCTAGACCACTAAAATGTTCAATATCTACAGTATCTATCTATCTATCTATCTATCTATCTATCTATCTATCTATCTATCTATCTATCTATCTATCTATCTATCTATCTATCATCTATCTATCCTCTATCTATCTATGTATCTATCATCTATCTAACTCTATCTCTATGTATAACACCAATAATGTTATGGAGGAGGGAATATATCTCTATCCATCTATCTATCTATCTATCTATCTATCTATCTATCTATCTATCTATCTATCACAGTGGTTATAATACAATACTGCAGGCTAACTCACTGTTCAATCCAGAAGTTTGATTCTGAGCGGCTCAAGGTTGACTCAGCCTTCCATCCTTCCGAGGTCGGTAAAATGAGGAGCCAGATTGTTGGGGGCAATATGCTGACTTTATAAACCACTTAAAGGGTTGTAAAGCACTGTGAAGCAGTATGTAAGTCTAAGTGCTATTGCTATTGCTATTGCTATTGCTATTGCTATTGCTATGTCTGTCTGTCTGTCTGTCTGTCTGTCTGTCAGCTGTCATCTTATGCTTGCTACGCTTTGCTGTTATGCAATGACAGGCTGCCATGAACTGTGGGGAGGGGGGACAAGGAGGGCGATTCTTGGGGAATTAAAAGTAGAGACTATACCACCTCAAGACGCTGCCCCAAGGTCATCCAGCTGGAAGGAGGAGGAACCTGCAAACCAAGCTGCACTTGGACTGACCATTATGAAAACATCTTGCAAGGATTTGATTGGTTACAGTGGGGTGCACAGCAAGGGACAGTTGCGGGGGAAGTAGAACTAAGGGATTTGGGTGCGCAATTCTCAGTTCTGGCTTTGCAATGCTAATACATTTGATCTCTAATAAAACTATACATTTCTCAATGAATGGAGCCAAGGATCATTTCTATTTAGAGGTTTAAGTTGTTGCCAGTTTTATTTATTTATTTATTTATTTATTTTAGCAAAATTTGTATGCCGCCCAACTCCCGAAGGACTCTGGGCGGCTCACAGTAAATAAATAGATAGATAGTTTGACACTATCTATCTCTCTACAGTATCTCTATCTGTCCATCCATCCGTGTATTCTGCAGAATTTGTGTGTTTTCCTTTTAAAGACCACTTAATAGAAAGATACTTAACTTATTTCATTCACAGTTACTTTGGACCTGACATGCAAAGGACATTAGCATTAGAAGGAGATACCATTCACTTCTTGTGGTGTTAGGTTTATCCTCTTTATTTTTTTTGTCTCTGCTTACTAAAGCTAAAGATATGGTCCACTGCTTCCCTGACAGGCACAAATTTGGCTATGAATGGCCCAGTCCTAAGAAATCCTGGAGATGTTCCCGAGAGGGATAACTAAGGGAAGCCATTCCCAACAGGGTCACCCAAGAGATGAAGGTTGGCTCAGCTAAAACAAGCAGGCCTAGATCAATGTTTATTCTCCAACGTAGCAGTTAGAGAAAATCTTGACCCACCAACAAACCGTTTAAGCAGATCAGAAGCAAATTCCAACAACAATACATTTCTAGGCACCCAAGCTGGCTTACTGCCTATACTAGAACTATATAGGACCATGCTTTGGGCCTCTCTTCCCATTCCACTCATAAATTATCCAGTCCCACGCAGATGAGGATGGATCCCTACAAGACTACATCAGATGCTTGGAATACTGTAAACTGGACTCTTTTAACATACCTGCTTTCAATATCCTGACATCCAGTATGGATGCCTTGGACCAAATCCTTAAAAACACATGCTGGATTTCTACCAGACCATGCTTCTACTCCACTTAGACAAGGACCTGTCCAAGAAGAATGGGAGCAAGATATGTCAGTGACAATACCCCGATTATTCAGGCGCTGTGCATCCACTCAATCTTGCTCAGAACCCACTCTTTGAGATCTAATCAGAAACCTTGAGAAATTCAACCATAGCTGGGTGTACAATAGTTGAAAAATGAAGATGTAATCAGGGACCAAGGTAGCTTTTAAAATGCTAGCATCAGCATTTAGGAAATAAATAGGTCTATATTGGAACATACTATAAGATCTTGCTAAAGCGTTGAAAGAGTTTCAACACATACAGATAGTCCTCTACTTACAGTCTTTTGTTTAGTGACCATTTGAAGTTAGGTACTGAAAAAAGTGATTTACAATCAGTCCTCACACTTACGACCATCACAGCATCCCCTCCATCACATGATCAAAATTCAGGTGTTTGGCAACCAGCATTTATTTACAATGATTGCAGCATCCTGGGGTCATGTGATCACCATATGCAACCTTCACAGCTGGCTTCCGACAAGCAAAGTCAACGGGGAAAGCAGGATTCACATAAATGCTGCAGGATTCACTTAACAACTGCAATGATTTGCTTAACAAATGTGTCCATAAAAGTGGATGTGACTCACTTAACATTTGCTTAGCAATGGAAATTTTGATACTAATTGTGGTCATAAGTTGAGGAGCACCTGCATCTCCAATAAAAAAGAGGTAAATGCTCAATAAAGTTTGGAGAATCATCAATCAAGGAGAATCATCAATGCTGTCTCCACTTTCATAGATTTAAATGTATTCAGAATTTCTGGAAGAGAAACAGATGAAGTGAATCTACTAATAATGACTGTAGAAATCATAAGTTACTGTGTAATGTTCACTTATACTCTATAAAGAGAATATTGAGAAATTGGAAGTATACCTTTGAAATCTTGAAAATAGTTGACTGGTTGTTCTACAGTAGAATCTCTACATATTTTCCCCTCTAAATTCTGTGTAGAATATAGTATTATACTACTTAATTTGCTTCAGTATAAATAGCTTAGTAGATTTTCTTGTTTCCCAATACCATTGCCTGGTGCAATGTGATAATATTTTGTTTCAGCTGCATACAATTGGTTAGTTTAAATTTAGCAGAGAACATGAAACTGTATTGCTCAGGAGATGCATGAAATGCAAAACAATTAACAATTCTTTAATTTTTTCCTCTAGAGATTTAACTTTAATCATTGCTTCTTTTTACGAGAAGCATATGCAATAATACAACTTGTAATAAATGATTTTGCTGCAAGAAAAGTGATGAAATGAAGTCCCTAATGATAGTAAAAACAACAACAACAACAACCTACCATTCCTGCTCCATCTGCTTAATAAAATCATTATCATTCAACAAGAAGTTACACATTCAAAGATCATTTCAAAGATATATGTAAATAATTGACCAATGATAGGGATGAGCCAAACATTTGAAACCTGAAATATTCTAACCTCACAATGGCCGTTTTGAGCATTGTTAAGTGCCTTAGAGTATTATAAGATATGGGATGACTGGTATAAATGGTTAAACAATAGATCTATAGGTTAGGAACGATGATTTTTAAGATGGTATAGAAGCAAGAAAAGGCGCTAAGTAACAGTAAAAATGAAATATCCCTGTATTAAAATAGTACTATTGTAAAATTGATATATTAGTAAGGAAAATACTATTGTATAACATAAAGAGAAAATTATGTAAGGACTGATTTATATGTTCATATGTTTATATTATATGTATATATCATAAGTTTATCTAAATGTAAATCGAAAAGAGGGACAAACGAACGTGAAATGGATGTAAATGAATATGGGATAATTGTCAAATAAATAGATTGTAAAAATCTTTTTTAACAAAAACGTTTAATAATTTTTTTTTAAAGTGCCTTTTGAGACTTTTGTTTCGAGTATCAAACAAAAATAATTCAGCTGTTCCAAGCACCGCAACTGAGCTTCTGGATCTTGGCTTATTGATCCTGCTCTTTTTTCAAACTGTTTTCCTGCCAGGCAATTCCACAGCAGAGATGTCGATGCCTATGTTATAGAAATAGCAATAGCACTTAGACTTACAGTATATACCGCTTCATAGTGCTTTTACAGCCCTCTCTAAGCAGTTTACAGAGTCAGCATCTTGCCCCCAACAATCTGGGTCCTCATTTTACCCACCTCGGAAGGGAGGAAGAGAG